>JAIPRL010000470.1:82766-106001 GCA_025469235.1 Pemphigus obesinymphae | reverse complement strand
CAATAGTATTATTCTGTTTAGATGTATTATTTATCCAAATCAAAGGACAATATTCGAGATTAGAACGAACGAGAGAGCAGTATAGTGTTTTTAAAGCTGTTGGATCATTAAATGATCGACATGTTCTTTTAATAAATCCTGGGTTATATTGTTAAATTATATTGTCCGAATGATGGTCTTGACGAGCGACACACTCCATATGGAGTTGTTCTCAAAAGTTTTCTATTGTGTGGAGTTTTAGCAATTTATTTACTTTTAAAAACTTCATTATGCAAGAAATGTTTCATAGTCGTCTGATTACCTTAGAGAACGATGTTGCATGGGCTTCCTCGCTCCCCCGAGACATTTTCTTATGTGAGGGAGAGTGAGTATCTCAAAGCTGAAGTTTTTAAACATAGTCTTCGAACCCTTAAAAAACTCGAGGAGGCGAGCCATGAAGAAATCGCCAGAATTCCACATGATATGAACAGGCGAGAGTGATGGAAAACTTTTGAGAACACACATATGGAGTGTGTCGCTCGTCAAGACCATCATTTGGACAATACAATTTTTAATTTTTATAACTAAGAAAAACCTTATATAATATACTTTCTATACATAAAAATTTTTTCATATCATATACTGTTTTTTTTTTAAATTTATCTCGGAAATATGGGAGTTCATTATGCCACACTCTGTATATATGAGTCTTAAGGCCATGGCAAATAAGTCAGTTTTAAGAGGTTATGCATAGGCAATTTTTTAAATATGGGTTTGCATTATTGTGTGAAAAGTAAACTATAATGTGTGTATCATATGAACTACCACTATGTTACCTGCATGTCCATACACGCATGTACAAGTCCATCATGAATAAATAAAGTAAAATGTTTTATTTCTTTTTGTAACAATTTAGACTTACAAAGCCTGACAAAATTAAAAGCACTTACATGTTCCGATTTTAATTCTGAAATTATATTAAAATTCTGTAGGTTCTTATACTAGAGAATGTTGAGTTTAATTTTTTCATATGATAAAGGTTTGCAAGTTAATAAATTTCCTAATATTAAATTACCTTCTTTTACAAAATGTTATCAAAAATATAAAAGTTCCATTTTTAACACTCTCTATTAAAGAACCTCATATTTTCAATAAATTTAATTAATTTCTGATTTAAAACCAGAAAATTTCAAATAGTCTTAATTTTGTCATCAGTCTTTAGGTCTAAATCAATGAAATAATAGTACATCGTTTTCAATTGCCTAAAAACGTCCACTACTGTAGATATATCAGCTATTTTTCTACATGATCACCATTTTGAATAATTTACTTATCATACTCCCTTACAAGTTTTCCTATGCCTTATCTAAAAGAACTGCTATCTGGTATTTTGTAACCCTATATCTTAATAAAAATAGGATGACTGTAACTTCAGCACTAACAATAGAAATCCAAAATAAGAGAAATAGCATATTGTTTATCTTCGCAACAATATTCACTCTATGTTGCAGTGATATAGAAAGAAGCTTCTTTAGAAAGGGAAACTGTTTAAACATCCATTATAAAGTCAAAATTCAACATTGATTTTTTCACTTAAAGCAGTGGATAAAAGAGCAATCATCTGACAAGCAAAGATCTAAAGGCCAATGTTAATGGTTATCTTCTTTAATTAGATCACAATGATAGGTATATACTTATATTTTTATAAAATTAAAGTTTTTTTTATAAATATTCACATTTGTTATTTATTCGTACTTTACTGAAGATTGAAAAAAATTGCCCTCGTATACAATTGTTAAATACAATTGAAATTCCTATACAGATAGGTATATGTATACCTAAATATAATTACTTACTAAATAAAATATATTTGTATGGAATTTGTAGGTATATAATACATATACAACTTATTGAAACATAGATATTGTTAAAAATATTAATTATTAATAGTCTATTATTGTAAATAATAAAAATATTATATACCTAATAATATGCTAATAAATATAATATCAAAAATAATATAAAATAGTGTATTCTTTATATGAGAACAACTGTTTTAAACTGTTATACAGCTTTTAATAAATCAACCTATAAAAAATGTATAATACGAATGCATTAATTTCCCTAGTATAGTGTGGAAGAGATTAAAAAAAATTAAAAGAAAGACTAAGTGGCAAAATTATCAAGAACTTTACCTTAATAAAAAAAAAAATGTTCCATCTTACTCCCTTACCTCTAAATTATTTATCGTTTAATTGTCTATAAGTTCTATAATTACATATTTTTGTATCGATGCAAAGAAGGTTAAGCCAGAAAATCATTCTCTTTGCAAAAAAATTAAGCCTTTTTTCTATTATTACCCGTTACATATTAGAAGTGCGTCGATAGACTCTTTGTAAAAGTATTTTTGAGTGCTGGGTAGTAGTTCATTATAGATATACACACAAAAATTTTATGTAAAGGTTATTTGTATTGTGTAAAAATAAATGTTTTCACAGTTTATCGCTTGAAATATGCTATAAAATATAAAAAAGGGTCTTTGCATTCATATCTTGCTTTTTTATTGGTCTTGTGATAAAAAGTTTTAAATAAAAATTGTGGAGGAGAAAACTTTCTACAATAAAATGTATTGTTTATACATGAGCAATCGTTATTACGGTAATTTAATGTCAACCTTTCAAAGAAATTTAATAATACAATAAATAATATTATATAATATTGATTTTATAGGTACAATGTGAATATTTTTTTATGTAATTTTTCCGATAGGTATACATCATTATTCATTACAATACCCATAAAATTTTACTTAAACGTAAAGATTTTTTCTTTTTGAAATTTAGGTGACTTTAGAGACTTTTTAAATTGTGGTGTTATTTGGAAATTTTATATTTACGAAAAAGGCTATTTTTGTGACCTTAGAAGTGATAACGATGAGGACTTTTTTACATGTTATTTAAATTTATATTAAGGTGTATGCAAAAATTTAGCTTGTCCCTAATTTTTCCATACTGAATTTGACTAGGCTATATAGACTAAAAAGGTCATTCAAAATTTTCCTACACAAATCATGAAATCATTTAGAAAAATGGTAGGTAAATAAAAAAAAAAAAATGTATTTTTCCTACAAATTATATAAAGATGGGACAAAAACGAAACAATCCTGTTTTAAATGGGATGTTTGATGGTCACCCTAATATAGACTGACATACACATTGCCTATGTAACTAAATAAAATTAAAACAAAATGATGACAGATTTATTTTAGTCAATACCATGAATTATAATATTTATTTATTATATTATAGGTATATATTTATAAAACGAAAATATAATAAGATATAAAAATAAAACACTTTAGTTTTAAAATTTTAGAATCAAATAATTCAATGTGTACATAAAAATACATTAAATAAGCATAAATGAAAATATAAATTAATAATTAAATATTTAAATTGATAAATTGAAAAATATAGATAATATGTATACTAAATAATCAAATGAAGTTTGAATAAAAGTAAAATTACAAGGCATGTTGTAAATACTTAGCCAGTGAGTTACTACTAAAAATAATTCAAATAAATAATACATACCTAATAGGAATGTACTCACTAGTATTCAATATTTATAAATGATATTAGCATTAGTTTTATCATTAATATATATATTAATATTAATAATAGGTAACTACAAAATATTAATTTTATAATTATAAAATCAATCATTTTTATCTTATTTACTTCGAATACACTACTACATCACACATAATAGACAATTTTATTATAATAATATACTATTTACAATTATATTATAATATGTTGTAGGTATATTAATTAAAAACCGGGTACTGTTACTCAGATATTTAATTCCAAATTTTCATTCTAATTGAAAGATCAAATTTTTATATGGTAGTTACAGAAACAACAAAGAACTAAAAACAATTTCTAAGCAGAAACAATTTAAATAATTTTATAAATCATAAATTTAACTCTTTAATTTATTATTGTTACCTATAGGTACCAACTACCAAGTTGTTTAATATCCAAAATAATGTTTATTCAGTAATTTTTTTAATTACTCATATTTCCAACAATATCTAGACAGAAAGTATTCAGAATATAATAAAATTGTTGCTTTTATGTGCTATTATAAAAACAAAAACAAACATAAAGCATAACAACAACAAGAATATTAATTGAATAGGCATTAACAACATTAAGGTAAAATTCAGACTATCTAATAAATATTTATTAATGAATTACAATGGGGCTTTTTTTAAACTATTAAACTTATTTATTATAATTGAATATATTAATGAAAAAATGTACAAAATCAAATTGATATTTTTAAAAAGAATTCCTACTTTATTAAAATAAATCGAAATAAATATAGCGATTATTAGGTATGTGATTAATAAACTATTAAATGAGGTCACCACCAACTACCAACCATTTGCTAAAATAATAAATAGAATTGTAACTCACTAACATTAATTAAACTTTCTATTTCAAAAATAATACTTTATATGAAAACATATTATAAAAAATGGTTTATATAGCTATAGGTATATACATTTAAATACTACACCTAAACAAATTAAGAATAAAAGCATTTATAAAATAATTTAGATATAAATATACTTGATTATTATGATATACCTATTAATAAATAATAATAAATTATAGATTAAATAGTTTTATTTTTATATATGTAAAATTTACCATAACTACACACATGATTATATAATATACCTAGGTATATAGGTGTATTATACACTTATATTGTGTTCACTATTTATGAACTAATTTTTAAGTAATTTTAATAATTTATAAACATTTGTTTCAATTATTTATCTCAATCAATTTAATTTATAAATGTATTATTTTACCATATGAATTTAAGAAAATGATCAAGATGTACCTAATTTAGTTATTATGTAAGTGGGTACCTACCTAGTATCATCTTGATATTTTAAATTTATTTCTAATAACTTTATAAAATTTACCAAGATTTTGTTTTGTTACATTTTTATTGCTATTTAAATAAGTACTAATAAGTAATAATTTTTATTACAACTAGGTATATAGGTAATATCTACATAATATCACTAAATTACTGTTATTTTTCTTAACTCTGAAATATTATGAATATAATAATATAATATACTCAAAATTGATTTATAAAACATTCATACATCAAAAAAAGTTATAGGTTTAGTTATATTTCTTGAAGCTATAAAAATTTGTTGTGGGAAGTAGGTACAACAAAATAAAAATGTATAGGCAATATGGATTGAAAACAAAAAATAATATTGTTGTTGATATACCTACCCACTAATATACTGTTCTGGTAGAAATTTGGTACAGACGTAGTAAAAATTTCACAGATTTTTAAATACAACATATTTAGGTACCTTATAAAATAATATACAATTTAAAAATAAAACTAAGGATTTACTTGAAAGGTGAAACAAATATCAGTTGCAATCACTGTCGAAAATTCAAAATATTGTAAAATGTTGAATTAGCTATGATTGTGATTACGTGATTGTGGTTGGATACTTTCTTCCGACTATATTGATTGAATTACTGGATACAAGCACAGCATAAAATGAAAACGAAGTTTTTAGAGGAAAAAATTTAATTTCCTACTGACTACTAGATACTACCTAGATAAGGAAAAAACTGATGAAGGAAAATGTCAACATTTATACAGCGCCGCCAACAAAGATAACATACCGGTTGTCATTCTTTAATAATAGCAGTAATAGTTGTATTTAAACGAAAAACAAATTATTATAATCGAATAATATTGCTAATTCGACAGCATTAGCACAAAACCACTGCATGTTTGCATCATTATAATTTCTAAATGATAGGTACAATGATTAAAAACCATTTAAGAATTAATGTGAAAAATAATGGAATAATTATTATATCGTCATTTCGATTTGTAGACCCTGCACTGTACACGTAATCATTAGTTGGTAGAATCGATTACACTTTTGATATCGAAATTTTCTTTGAATTTTCCCTTGTTTCTAAAATAATTTTCATATATTAAGAGTTTTGAACTTTTTCAATTCTCAGTGACAATACACTTTAGTGCTTATAATAATAAATGCTGCAAAATAATGGCCGGACAAATAGTGAGTATTAATCATCATCAAGTTACATATTTCTATTGTTATACAATTATTATTTTACCATATAAAGATGCTGTGTCATTCAGTGTATATTTTTATAAACAATTTAATTTAAAATATCACAGCGTGTTCAAATTTTCCGTATCGAAAATTGTTAAATATTATTTTATAAATTTTTATTCTAGTAGCCTATAGGTAATATATACTTAATATACATACTTTCATTACTAAAAATAAAACATTTTTTTAAGTTTTATATACATGTATAGAGGTATATATGTATTTTAATATTTGTTTATATTACTATTACCTAATATCTGTTTATAATTGATGTACATATTATTCAATTTTTAAATTAATATTTATTTAAATAAATTACATTTTTAGAACATACACAATATTATATAAATATAATTGTATAACTATTGGATATACCTACCATATTTTTTTTATAATTTATTATAATATTGTTGAACGTTGAATGTTGATCTTATTTTAACTGGTATTATTTTATTCTTAGACAATTATTCATTTAATTATAAATGTATATTATATATATTACTTAATATTTAAAATACGCTCAGAATCTAAAATTAATAATTATATTCAGGTATTACGTGTAGAATCTCCAGACGGAACCAAAAGAGTACAAGTTTCACAAACAGAATCAAGTTATGATCTATTTGAAAAGGTAATTCATATATTATATCCATTTCAAAATTTTTTAAATTAAATAAAAATCTTATATTATGTATTTTAATGTAAATCTAATTGTACTGTTATTTAAATTATCATGTAATTAAAAATAATGTACATATTTATTTTAAATATTTGCAGGTTCATAAAGTATTTTCTCTTACAAACTATGGTTTCACGTTGTATAATGATCGTACTCGTAAAAACGAAATTAAATCATCTAGAAGTGTATACTTGAGTAGTTTAAATCTAAAACACGGTGATAAGATATACTTGTGTCCATTAGATCCTGATAATATATGGGCTATTCCTGGCCCCTCAAATGTAGATTCTGCTAATGGGAGTCGCTCATCGTCAGTTGTATCTACACCAGGATCATCCAGTACATCATTGCCATTAAATGGAAAAAAAAGTTCAGGATCAACAAGTCAAGTAGAAGAAGATGAAGTTGATAAACAACTATGGAAATTAGATGGAAAAATAAAACGCCTCAAAGACAAAAAATAGTAAATAACATCATAACTTCTTGTGATTCTTATTATATTTTTTGATAAAATAAATACATTTATTTTTAGTTGCCACCACGGAGATAATGGATGTTGTGTTCATTGTTCACCTTTAGAACCATACGATGAGGAATATATAAAAACACAAAATATGAAGCATTTATCTTTTCATTCATACCTAAGAAAAATGACTGCTGGAATGGCAAAGTATGTTAATTTGTATATAAATTATATATATGTATGTGTGTGTGTTTTATATATTATCATTTATGTTTTAGAGGAAAATTTTTATTGTTAGAAAACATAAGTTGTCGTATTAAAGAAGGCTGTACTGGTCATTTGCCCTGGCCAAAAGGTATTTGTTCAAAATGCCAACCATCAGCCATTACATTAAATAGACAAGTAAATGAAAAATGTTTTTTTTTCTAATTATTTTATTAATTGTATATTATATATATTAGAGCTATAGGCATGTCGATAATGTGATGTTTGAAAATTCGGAATTGGTTGAACGTTTTTTGAACTACTGGAGGATTACAGGACATCAACGTATTGGATTTTTGTATGGGCGATATGAGGTTCATCCTGATATACCACTTGGTATAAGAGCTGTTGTTGCAGCAATTTATGAACCACCTCAAGTAAACTAAAAATTATATACATCTTTTTTTAATTCAATATTAATGATAAAATTAAGAATAAAACTAAATTATACATTTTAATATTTTAGGAAAGTTCGAGAAATCATATTAAATTATTACCTGATGAAAAACAAGAATTAGTTAATGAAATGGCTAGATGTTTAGGGCTAACTTGTGTTGGTTGGATTTTTACTGATCTTTTGACTGAAAATATGGAAAATGGAACTGTATGGATATTTGAAATATTTATAAATTATTACTAAAATGAATATATATATTTTATATTATGTTTAGGTAAAGCATGTCAGAAATATAAAAAGTCATTTTCTATCGGCTCAAGAATGTATAATGGCTGGATATTTTCAAAATCTACATCCCAATCCTAGCCGTTACGCATCCAATGGATATTTTGGCTCAAAATTTGTTACAGTTTGTGTTACAGGTATACAAATAAACTAATTAATATTAAGTATAGTGTAAACAATAAATGTAATTTTCTCATTTTCAACATAAAATATCCTTAAAATGTTTAAAATAATCTTATACTTTATTTTTATAGTTTGAGTATTTTTAAATTAGATTAACTAAATTTAAAATTGTATAATTTACTTTCTATAAATAATATTTTTGTTTTAACTATTTATTTATTTAATTTCTGAAAGAGGCAATAAGACTAACTTAATTGGAATTTAGGTAAAGTGGACTTAATAATAAAATGTAGTGCAATTAGACAAATGAAAAATAAGGAATCAATGGAATCAAATGAAGTACCAGTAGAAGTATGGAAAGTATTGAGGTGTTTAGGTATAGAATGGTTGAAAGTTCTTCAATAAAGTACTAGTTAGAAGTGAAATATTTGTTACTAGAATTCACTTTGGGTTTATGTCTACGAGGTCAACAATAGTCAATATTCTGTATAAAAGTTCACTATTGGGTTTGAGCCACGAGCGTGGATTCCTAAGCCAAGCTCTTAGGCCATTATTCCCATACACTATCTGATTAAAATTTTTAATTTTGTGGTCTATAGTCTACTTTATTAATATTTCTTATTTTTGTAAAATATATAATGTATTAAATGTGAGTCATGATAAGGATGTAAGTGGTAATAGTAGTAGTAGTAAAAGTTTGGAGGTTTTTAAGTTTTTAATTAATCAACAAAGTTTTTTTTTAAATAAATATGTATATGTGTATATGTGCGGATATCAACAGGTATTCGACATACCTAATCTATTTTCTGGTGCGGACATTGAAAAATTAATTTAATTTTCAAACATGTCCTAAAATTATTGGGTTACTCCGGATTTTGGGTGTTTTTACTTTTATCTTATTGACTTACATTATAAGGTAAAACGATCAACTTTTTATTACTTATATTATTATTATTTGCATTTATACTAATTATAATTAACTATTGAGCGGACTAGTCTCGATCTATAATTTAGGAAATAATAATATAAATGTTTATATGGAGTCATTTATAACTCCCATTGGCAGTAAACTAGTGAGGTATTTCAATAGAATATAATCTTATCTTTCTTATATATAAATAATAAATATTATTATATTTATTATTTTCTCAGACCATCATGTTTCAATCTTTTATAATTATAATTTATTACCTATTCGAAATATTTTCTAATTTTCCGGGTTCCCACGTGGGAACGGGTTGATGATGCTCGGGCAGGCGCGTAACAATGATCCGTAGCACAACCCCTATCTCACATCGTTTTCTGACAGGCGCGTCTAAATTTCCAACATCAGGCGGGAACGGACGCACCAATGAGCTGTACCACGCTACCCGTTCCCATGATAAGTGATGATATACCACACTCCATGCGTTGTGGGAATCCAGCTTTACAAATAAACATTTAATTTTTATATTATGTGATATAAACATGGTATATCATATAGGCATATAAATATTATAAGGTATATGGTATGTAGTATAGATATAACATCTATATTATAAGAGGTTCAAGTATGTACATCATATATTCCAAATTATAGCCACACAGGTGAACAACCAAGCTCGACCCATGCCGCAGTTAACGTGTTAAAGGTAGATAGTAGAGAAGTATAGAGAAAAAAGGAGGAAGTTGTGTATGGTATATTCATTGATATAGATAAAGCAGGGTTCCTAAAAAAAATCTTGAAATGGGTATTAGATTAAAAAGAATAACCAAAGGTAAATGTAATTGCAAGTACCAAACTGGGAGTCTGTATGGAGAAACTAAGAATGTTAGTGTCAAAATTGGAGTGCACCAGTGTTTAGCTTAGTGTCTTTACTTATTTTCCTTGGTAATGGATGAAATAACAAAGAATATACATAATGAGGTTAGTAAGGAAGTGAATGGTAAACTTTAACATTATAGGTTAAGGATTATTAAGGGTAAAAAGACTATAATTTTGAAAAAAAGCAATTGATTATCTGAAATAATTTGGGACTGAGGATATTCGGATAACCAATGATTTATAGAAAAAATTGTACCAGTATCGTCATAGGAGCAATATGAAACAAAGAAACAGTGATATTTTAAATCAGTATATTTCATCATTGATGACGGCGCAAGGTTACTCATGTAAGCCAATTGGTAGGGAGGAGGAAAAATTGTGCCACAGTTCTAATGGATCTATATGTTGCACAAATTTGAATTTGCCGACTGGAATGCTTCCGGTTAACCAATGTTTTAGTTGATCGGTATTCAGATAATTGATGCTCTATTGCAATGAATTCAATTGGGATGTTGAGAAGTTCGAGTATTTAGAATTTTTCTACAGAAGATTTAGATGTGAAACTCAGAATTAAATGTGGATGGATGAAATGGAAAGAAGTGTCAGGTTATTTTGTATGATAAAAGGACTCAAAAAAAGGTAAAATTTATAGGATAGTGGTGAGGTCAGCAATAATGTACTGATCAGTAGAAAGAAATACAAAACAGAAAATGAGTGTAGCAGAGATGAGAACGGTAAGGTGGATAAAAGTAGGGTGAACTAGAGATGATAAATAAAAAATGTAAAGTAAAAAGTATTATAAGAATGGTTTTGATAATAGACAAAATGGTAAAGAATAAATTGAGATGGATTGCTTATATTTGTAGGATAAAAGTGGAGAGGTAGTAAGATTAATAAAGAAAGTGTATGATGAAGGATAGGAAGGAAGAGGAAGACCAAAAAATAGTTTGTTGGATTTGATGAAAGTAATATGCAAAAGATACAGTTGTATAGAAGTTGAGAACTAGAATGATTGACCCAAAATAGTTGTGAGAGAATGAGAAGAAGAATTTCTCTCATGTCTTCGTTCATATTAATAGTATAATTGATCTGATTAATACTCTATTCGTACTACTTATATCTACTAATCTATGGGATTTACAGGAGATGAAAAATGTCAAGTACACATGGAAGGATATAGTGTGTCTAATCAATGTATGGCATTAGTGAAGGATAACTGTTTAATACCAACTAAGGATGTACCTGAATTGGGTTTTGTTCGAGAATCTTCTGACAAACAATATGTGCCTGATGTATATTACAAGGTATGTAAAATAATAAAATAGTTCTCATTATATTGATTACCTCTTCATAATATAGTAATTATCTACTATGTTTTAAATATCTATTTCAAACATAAAAGTATATATTAAATGTCTTCTTTTCGTCTGCTCTTTCTCCCAACTGTATAGTGTGAGCCCTCAACTTCCACAGAGCTCAATCTCCCACGTCTTTACTTACACCTGTCCACCTATTATCATTTTTTATTACATCTGACACCTCTTTTTTAGTCTTCTTCCCCCATTTTCCTTCAAAACTTCCTACCATTACTGCCTTGTCTCTTCCTTAAAACATGCCCTAATCATCTATTCTTCCTCATTTTATCTACTATTGGTGCCACTCCTATTCATTTCTTATTATCCATTAATATTAAGTAAATAATTATATATATTATATACAAATATAAACAGTCTGTCTTTGATAATTGAAAACAGTTAAAAGTGATTGTTCTTTTCCATTAATTTAGAGGTATTTTAGAACCAGAGTGAGGTAGATTTTATTAATAAATTTAAGGAACTCCGGTGTACATTTTCACTAGTCTATAAACTAGATGCAGTCGTCACCAGAAAACTTGGCACAATGATGATGGTGTAAAACTAGTATTATTAGTAATTGTATCTCTCTGTCTGCTGTGACGAGTAAATTATTGTGATAGATGTCAAAATAAATGACCAAGTTAACTGAAGGTGGCTGTACTATACTTGATTGGTCTAATGATTCAGTATCTAGATTTTAAACATTGCATTATGCTATTGGTATCATATCTCTAAATTATAATTTTTTTGTTCAGAATTTATATACATAGAGTTGCAACTTTTATATTTTTTAAAACTAGACACAACTAATATAATAATAAATAAATAATTGTCTTAATAACCTAATAAATATAAATAATCTATATTATTTATATTTGTAGTTGTTTTAAAACCTGGACATTTAAATAGCATTTCTAAGTACTGGTCAGTTTCTAAAAATCTACTATCCTTATTAATTAGTCATATACATACACAATAGATACAACTATTTTTAAATAATTATACTCTTTATTTGATCAGTTATTTTTTTTTATAATAATAATAAGTATCTTCTTGCAAAACCCTCATCAATTTTTTACTAAAAGAATCTACATGCCTAACAGAAATTTGGCTAGCTACTTTCAGTGCTGTTATTTCAATTTTTTAAACAGTATTTTTAAGTTTCAAGAAATCTACTTTGCATAGATCAGTTTGGATTGGTAGAACAACCTTTCCAACTTCAAAACTGGCTATTTATAGCAAGTTGAATATTATATATAATCATCAATTTATATTTTTAAATTAACATATATATTGTAATATAATAATGTTGATATTAACCATTAATTACTGACATCTGATTTAAACTGTATTAATTGTTTGCTGTTTATTTATGTTATGGTATTCATAACTCTCACGGTACCTTTCAATCATTAACACCTAATTAGGTTAATATTATTTTTTTCCCCATATATAATATGTTTATATTAATAATACCTTGCCTTGTTTATTTAAATATCAATCTCTAAGATCACATATCATTAAATGTATTATTTTTTCAATACATTTATACTTTTTAAAGTTTCAACTTAATAGTACATTTATAACACCTATTTTTGTACTAATTATTGGATTTTATCATCATATAATAATGTATGTGATTTATATACACTATAGATTGTTAATTAGCCCGTATTTTGGTAATCTAGTAAATGTTTTGTTGTAGACCGCTTTATAAAGTATTTAGTTAAAGACATTAAGTCACTAGTAGTTACATTTAATTATAATATATACCATGGCTATAGATCTGTAACCATAGTAAACAATGAGAATCAAAATTGACTGCCAGCTACTAGCAACATTATTGTCCATAATTAAATATTTTTAAATGCACTCTGAAATAGGAAAATGTATACACCACTGCAAAATACAATATATAATTATACACAATATAATATTAATTATAATAATTAGTATAATGTTAATAGTGTCATAATTATCCCTATGAAGGAAATTAAGTGATGAAAAACCCCTCTATTTATTGAATAAATATGAATTATATTATTAATAATAATATATTACATTATAATAATTTAATATTATATTATAATACATATAATATATAATATTATTATTAATAATAAATCCCCGCCTCAAATTGGAATTTTTTATGTATAATTATAATTGACATTGCAAAAGTACTGGAAACCCACCAGGGGGGGGGGGTTATTAAGCCCTATCCACGATAAAAATATTTTCAAATTCATCTTTTTTCATAACATTTGCATGTTAATAACATGTTGGTCATTGCCACTACATAGCCCTCAAAGGGAATTTCATATCATTTTTGAAACAAAAGTGACTGATTATTGATATATACTGCATATTGGTTGTTAGCGGTGTAGCCACCAATGATTTTCAGTAGTAAAAACATGTCTAAGAAAAACAAATAAAATTACTTAAATGCTTAAAATGAATAATCAAATTCAAAAACTTACTATAAATAGCAAAATAAGTATATACTTATAACTAATATTAAAAAGTTTTTAAAAAACCATTTAGATGTTTTTTAAATTTTTTATAAACAACCACTTCATTTATAATATTAATCAAAATACTGAATTCAGATGTCATGAATATTTGCCGAAAATTACCATTTATTATGGATACACTACCTCTAACCCCATATTTCATGATTGAACTATGTTTCTTCTATGCTTTGTTTCCTTACATACTCTCTCAATTCTTAGATGTTTGGATTTCAAGTAATAAATCATACCAACATACATAATTTTCTATATTAAATTTAAATTCTATGTAGCATGATTTTGTCATATTCCATTATACTCATAGAAACTGCAAATGCAGGGTGATGTCCCTTAACCATTTTTATAAAGTAAGGATTTGTTTATAAGTACCTATTTAGAGTTTGATTTAAATAACAAATATACTTAAAAGATATTATAACTTGAATATAACTATAATGAAGTTAATAAGTAGCTACATAACATAGTATTAATTATATGTTATGTGTGTGTGTGTGTGTGTGTATTTTTTTCTAATAAGCATGAAATAAAAATAATAAATCCCATTGAAAATATATTTATTGGTTATGATACTCCAAAATGATGTACAATTATTAATTTATGAATATGTCATAATTTATTGTTCTGATTAAATATTAATATTAACTATTAATCATCAATATATACTTATAGTTTGATATACTTATTGATTATAATTATTTGCCAAATAAAGCAAACTGTTTTACAGTGAAAAAAAAAATTTTCAAATAAAAAAAAAAACCATAATAACAAATTATGTGGAACATTGAAATATAAAAAACTCATGAGACCATAATTTTACCTATATAAAAATTGTACCAACTAATTTTAATAATTTGCATTTAAAATACTGTTTTATTTTGGTTATATTAAATTACAAATTAAATTTCTTATATTCAGAAATGTTTGTTACTAAAAAATTAAGTTTTTAATTTTCAAATTATAAATATACATGCTAAATTTTTTTCTTTTATTTAACAATATTATAGGTCATTTATTACTGATCTATGTACAGTAAAAATATTAATTAATTAATTTTGTATAAATGTAGACATTTGTAATTTTTATTATAACACAAACATTTTTTTTAAGAAAATAAATAATTATTATATAGGTAGGTACGCATTTTACACATTTTTGAAAAATTAAAACATATTTTTCTGTGCATAACTTAATTTAAGTAACGTCATTATATTTTGTAATTTTTATGTATGCAGTATAATTATATAATATATATATATATATATATATATAAGAATAATATACTGTTGGAGGAATTAAAATAGATTCATCGAAACGATCGATAATGAATTACAAAAATACACATAAATGTCACGCGCTACTATAAACTACTCGCTCGGTTATTTATTATAAATATGCATTATAAAAGTGGAATTACACTTTACCACAACTAGATATGACAAATGTCTTGGACGGTTTGCCAGTTTGATCTCCAAACGAGGCCATTTTTTCAACGAGATCAATGCCATCTATTACATGTCCAAAAATTGCTGTGAATCCACGCATCTCTTGTAATATAACTCGAAACTGTGATCCAACCATACCCATATTATCATGGCGTTTTTGAGTACGACGCATTCCAACAGCTCCTCGAACTGCTGGAAATTTTGTATCATCTGGCATGAAGTAACTTTCATCATATATCGATTTACCGCCACGGCCATTATTTAACTCAAAATCGCCTGTAATCACAGATTCTCCTTCCCAACATTGAAATATTGAGCAGCCTTTATATGAACAACCATTTGCATCACCAACTGTCAACACTTCAAAATTTTTAGACATTTTCGGTGCAACATCTGGACGAGTTTCAATAACTAGACGACCAAATGATGTCCCATTTACTTCAATATTAAAGTAAAACATTGGAAATGTATGGACATTGCGCATTGAAGGTACACTATTTAATATAGCTTGTGGTGGACTGTTTTGTGATGTTATCAGTACAGGTTCATTTGAAGATATTGAAGAAAGAGATGTTGTATATTGAGTGGTAGACGAATTACCCGGAGAATTTTTCGCATACTCCTGGCCATTTACGAGTTGTGTGACGTGTTTAGGTAGTACATATCGTGTAAATAATTGTGCTGTACAGTAATTAGCCAAGAAAAAAATATGAGTATTTGGATTTGCCAAATCTGTAGATTTATATGATTCAAAAGCCATTGATTGTAACGAAGACAATGATTGTTTGATCATACTAAAATCTAACAAGTTACTAGAAGATATAATATCTTCTAATTGACCATGGGCAAATTGTTCGGAGTATTTATTTTGTATTTTTTGCTTGATTTGTTCTAATCTATTTAAATATATTTGTAAATCATACAAATCATCTGTATGCAAATTTGTTGGCTTAATACTATTCAGAGCTTCGTTTGTCTGTAGTAAATCATTTGTATTTTGAGTCCATCCACTGTTTAATTCTAATTCAATTTGGGTTTTCAATGTGTTACAGGCATCTAATACCCTTAGAAGGAATTGGCGTTTGTGTCCGAATAGGTTTTGAATTTCACTCATCAGTTTAGCAATAGCTATAGTTTCAACTTGAACCTAAAATATATAAACATACATATTTAGGTACTTATAAAATAATTTTACCCCAATAGTTACTACTTACTTCACTAATTATCTGGTCACGTGCATCATTATTTGATTTTATAGAATGTCCAATGTGATCAGATTGAGTTCCACACGCTCGGCATAAAAGCTGTTGGCAATTGTAACACCAAAATGAAAATGGCATTCCATGTGTGTGACAATTTTCACCCTTAATATAAACAAAAATATTTAATACACTTGATACTTTATTAAAACAATAAACTAACCTTTCGTTCTTTATCAACAGACTTATTGACTTTAACATTTGCCAGGTGTCTAATTAGACTGAGAATAGAATTCTGCGTTCTCAATGTTTCTGGTGATTGCTCGTCCAATTCAGTACGTTTCCAACAATTAATACAATATACTTCTAAACCTTTGAGCATAGTTGTCTTAACACATCGCAAACAAAAACAATGTTTGCAACTGAGTTCCTTTGGCACAAATTCTGTATCGTTGAATTTTTGCTTACAACATCCACATATAATAAGTTCTTCAAATTCAAAATCTTTTTTCGTGTCCATCATCTATATATAAAAACACATGTATAAATAAAGAGTAAAATAAAAAATAATAAAAAGAGTAAATAATTTCAAAAAATAACTCACTAATTATAACAAGTATAAGTATCTATTGTGTATGCCTACAATTATTTTTATAAAATCATTATTGTGTAGGTAATCGAGTGTCTTTTCTATTTTATATAGGTATCTATATATATCTATATATATATATATCGTACACAAAATTACACAAATAATCTTGCATATAGCTATAATCATTTTACTAGGAAATCATATTATATATCAAGTGAACCGTTTTAAATTTTACATTAAATGCACGTTTTAGAAATTGTATTTATTTGAAAAGTAGGTACTTATTGCCGAAAACAATTTAAACGTTTACACGTGAAAAAAGTGCATTTCCATTTTCGTAATGTAAAATATTTAGATTACCCGAGTAGGTGTCTAGGTATGTAATAAAAAATATAAGCTCTAAACCCGATAGTGAATCTTAGTTATCAATATTATTCTCATGAAGTACGACATATTATCAACCGTGTGTTATACATAATATATAATGTACTATATTAGTCTGTACTCCAAGTAACGAAGGTCAAGGGTGGTCGATAATAACATTACACACGATTTACAAAAAAATGTACATCGTTCAAGTGCGTTTCATTTCACGTAGTTATACACGAAATATGAATGATGGATAACCGAAGATACAAATTTATTTTTAAAAACCAAAGGGCACCTGAACTGCTCGTTATTATTTCATAATATTACGTTTATAAACGATTGACAAATCAATGATAAGTACTTAATATGTGGATGTGGAGATACATGGAACTTACACTTTGATGTAATGTAAACAAAAGCGTTTAACTTCGTACGCGTTACATATAATCGTAACGATGAATGTAATAATAATAAAATTAAAATTAATAATAATAATAATAATAATAATAAGTAATAAACGCGTGTGTGCGTTTGATAAGTACAACGGGCGCGTGAAGTACACCAATAACAAAACGCACTTATCAATGGCGACGGACTCGGTGGCGGGCAAACGGGAAGACCGGCAGCATGAGCGGCGCACTACAATGCAATAATCACGACAATACGGTAGTATATTTCAACGTGATTGAAAAATAAAAATGTAAACAAAAAATATTCGATTAAATTTATTATTTCGTTGTTTATCGACGGACAAACGGGCGGGGAACACGACGCGGAAGACGTTGAAGACAGGCGGCGACAACGTGGGAACGATAATATACAATTACGATTTATTATTATGGATAATCGTATTATATAATATAATAATATATTGTATTGAATTATATTATTTGGCGCGATGACCACAATGCTGTTGCAGTTGCAGTAACAGCGGTATAACCGGGGCGGCAGAGGCGATGTTCGCTCATCATCATTACGTTTCCGCCGTGCACACACGCATCGCGCACCACGATATCGACACTGTGGTGGCGTTCGGAAAACGATAATAATTATTGCAACAACAACAACAACAACAACAACAACAACGATATCGACGACAGCGGCCGCCGTGTTGCATGGCGATCGCTTCGGATGGTGCGCATATAACTGACTGGTGTCGCGGCGGCGGCGGCGGTGATCGTCGGTCAGAGCGGGCCCGGTGTTGTTGTGTTCGATCCCTCTCCCGCGCGCGCGTGTTTTTCGGAAGTACGCAGTTCTCTCCCGGCGGCTCCGGGTTATGGTTTTTTTTTTTCTCTCCACGCCGTGTTGTTGTTTTTCACCGTCCCGCACCACCGTAACCTTCTTTCCGCCCGACCGTCGCGGCAGTGCATGACTTGCGCACGGTCTACCGTAATACTGTTTACATTAATATCCACGCCCCGCTCCTCGACAGACGAAATCGTACACAAATACCTATACGTATGGGCCTTCTGAAAATATGTGTGATTGTGCTCGTCTATTTTAATGATATTTTCGTATATATTAATATAATAATATATGTATGCATTTTTATCGCACATGGTCTCGTGATAACGTTGACTATATTATTATATAATATCATCTACCATATTATTGTACCATGGTTGTGTTGTTTGCCAAAATTTTAATTCTTATAAACCCAGGTTATTGTTCGTGCACAATAACAAAGCGATAACTTATATACCATGCACACTGTACATAATATTATATACTACTCGTCTACTTGCGAGACTCCATTAGCTAGCTGATGGGCGTCACGGAATACATGGTATACCCACTATATTATTTTCCTCAAAAATTCGGTTTCTCGTATGTAATTATTGGGTAACTTATATATTTGCCTGAACCGTGTCCAATATGTATTATGTACATCTACGATGCAACCGCTGCCAATAATCGCCGAAAAAATTACAATTATTACAGGAACTTAACGTTTTTTAAACCAAAACATTGCTAGTAAATTATTGAAATATTGATTTTTACTAATTTTTCGAGCATAAATAAAAAAAGTACCAAGAAAATTCTGGAAACGTACAGATTATAATTCTACAGATCTACAAATTATTGTTTGTGCTTACTTACTCAAGACCCGTTCGTAATGAGAACAAAACCTCAATGTAACACAAGACAATTATAAATTTAGAAAAGTGTACTAGTGTAGTGTCTACACTTGTGTCAATAGTAAGAATGGCATGTACGAAGAGTTAAATGATTAATGAACGAATCACAAGTGGTAATAGATGCTATTATAGCGTCATTAAACTTTTAATTTCAAAATTATTGTCTTGTAAGTTAAATACACTCCTATACCATAGTATGGTTATTTACGACCTGCACTGATAATGTATGCTAGTGAAACCTGGTCATTAACTAAAGCTTTAAGGAAGATAGCAGAAGCTCACGTACTTTTAAAAAAAAAGTTCTATGATCTATGAAGTATATTCGGCCTATACTTTAGAAAAAGTATATTGAAAACATTCACAGAAACTGTATAATAGACCCAATATTGTTTTATTCATTAGGATTAAGCCACGGTTAGAGTGGTTTGGTCATGCATAACGAATGTATAATTACTAATTAGTCAACAAAGTAAATTAGACGAGACTCGTTGAAAGATTCAGTATTCTATAGATTTATGTAGTACGTCTGTATATATGGAGACTTTGTGATTATAGTTGGACAAAGAAAAATATTATTATTATTACATTAAAATTAAATATATTTTAGAATATAATTAATTGAATCGCTTCAATATTATATACCTAATAATATTGTGAACATTCTATAAAAATAAATCCAAGCTTAGAATTTAGATACAATAAACATCATAAGACAGTAAATAATTTTATTTAGGTGGTCATTTTAGATATACTAACTGTATCACTATATCAAACTTATACATTTGTATTTATAACTGATTATTTTAATTTACTATTTAGAACTGCACATTAACGCAAGCATATTTATTTGGCATACAATTATAATCAGTATGTACATATAACATCATAATTAACTATTTGATATAATTACATGTTTTAATATTCATTATTTATACCTATATGGCTAATTTATAGGTGTAATTTGTCCCAGATTAGATAACTTGAACGCGACTGACCATATTACGTGTGTTTCATATTTTTTTTATTATATCTTCAAAAGTGTTAGTATTTATTTATACAATTATTTAAAATTAAAATATTAAAATCTTTGAAGACTAATAGTGTTAATAATATTTTTAAGTATTTCTTTAATATCGTATCACCCCTTCGCCGCAATATAATAAATATATATATATGTGGGTGTGTGTGTATTTCCGATTATTATAAAGATATTAAAACAACCGAACATTCATGATTTTCCATTGAGTAATAATTTATGGTGACCGGTAAAAGCGAAAAACAAAAAGAACCCCGGAACTCACATCAATTCCTACATATTTTATAATATTTTGAAAAAAAAACACAAAAGAATAATTAACCTCTTTGTGACGTATTTAGCATTTTGTCTGTAGAGAGTGGATATTTGTATTTCAAAGTATAGTATGAGAGAAGGATACAAATATGCAATAAATCTGTTTTCATAAAATTAAAAAAAATGGATAATAAAATATCAAACAAATTCAATTTAAAATTAGACGTATGAATATGTTTCTTTTCAAAAATTGAAAGCCGGATTTTTAAATTTCACAAAATATCTGGAAGTATCTTGAAGAATAACTATAATCTGATAACAGAAAATTATATTTTCCAACAAATAATTGGAACTAACATAAAGTATAAATAAATTCACAATGAAAATCCAGTTAGGAACTCCTCTATTTTTTGTTACCAGTTTTGTCATATGCGTGTGAAATATGGTCCAAAATTAAAGAAAACTAAGAAGAAAATTAAATATCTTAAAGCAAAGTGGTCTTACTAGTATATGGCCTAATTTGAATATGGTTTATAAAAGATAAACATTGAGTTGTAACTAATTTATCAAAAACCTTTAAATAATATCCAATAAAGTCCAATTAAAAATACTCTTGATTTTTAATTTTAAATACATGAATAATACTGGCCAGGGCGTTTTTAACACAATGCTACATTGCGTAATGAGCATAACGATAAAATAATAATAATATAATAAATATAATAATAATTATTATTATTTGACCTTATAACGGCTCCTGTGAGCACGTGAAATTATAATATTATTATCGTTTTTCGAGCAAAAATGCTGCACGTACGGTATTTCGTGCCGCGTTGTTATGGCTGCATCGGCATGGTGAGCGTCCGCAATTCACGGTCAGATGTGTACCGCCACCCGGCACAACAAATGCCACTCGCTCTGTGCCATAACGCTGTCGCCCCTTCCATCGTAATCGGATCGACCCCTAGCCCTACTTCTACCCGCTCGCCGCAGCTAGCACCGCCGCCATTGCACACGCACCACGCATATCGTCGTCGTACGCTCTTCAGTTTTCCATTTCTCGACGCCGTGCCGCGCTACCGCCGTCGCAGCGAATTCTCTCCCACGCTTTTCGGGCGGATCGGAGCGCGCTAGGTGCGACGCAACCCGACCACAGTTTGGGCTGGTCCAGACCCCAGAGCGCGTTTCAGGGATATTATTATTATTCGCCGCCCGGGGGTTTGGGTCCCTCGACCGTCGTTGCCGACCTTGACGAGTGACGTCACTTGAGTGTTTGTTCTACGTTTTGTTTTTGTTTTGTACCCTCCGTGTGTGTATAGTTGTTACTACTACTACCACTTTACGGATCAAAACACCGATCGTCGTTAGTATTGTTGTGTAGGTATATACAGTGTTCGAAACGTTCGCTCAAAAATTGAATTCGTTCACGTTCCCGTTCATCAATACATAAAAAATGAACGCATTCATCTGGTCGTTCGTTTTAATTAATCAGTTATTAACAAAATATACATTTTTCTTAAATACATACTAAAAAATTATCGATTCATAGAAACTATCGTTTTCATTTTATAGCAAACCCAAGGAAATTTGACTTTTAAGTATTATATTTAAATGTAATAAGGCTTATAGCGAAATTTTAATACATTTTATTTTTATTTGAACAGCCTGAAAATCGTTTGAATTCCTTAAAAATATGGACGTCCGTTCTTTTCAATCACTTGAGTATAAACATATGCGGCACCATAGACAATATTGCTACTATATACTATGCCGGGTTGCATGAAAACAGTTCCGTAAACTGTTGGCACGATAAAGTTATCGGTTCCTATATATTTATAAATTGCGTTTCAGGAAAATATTGTAAATAGTATCTATATATTAAGCCTGCCACACACGTTCCGGTTTTCCGGAGAGGCCGAACTGCGCAGTTTTACCTGCACAGTTTTACCCGAGTTCCGACGACGAAGACGCGACTCCACACACGCTCCGATAAAGACTGTCCGGTAAATCTCTCCGGTAAAAACAGTCCATCACAATATTCACATCATAAGCACAGGTCGTGGCACACACGCTCCGGTATGCCTGTGCAGTTATAACTGCACAGGCCAAAAGAATCGTTTTT
>JAIPRL010000470.1:0-82666 GCA_025469235.1 Pemphigus obesinymphae | reverse complement strand
TGGTAACGAGTGAAAAACACACGACATACCTTACGGTATACCATTCTCTAAACATATGGTTCAACCAATCACAGCAAACTATTTCTCATGACACCACACGACACGGTGTAGTGTGAACCCGGCTTTACTATCATAATATAAATACTCATAGATATATAATATTAATAGAGTACTAAAGATGGTAATCGGTAAAGTAAAGTAGATTACCACTGTGGTAGAGTACACTTTACTTGCATTTACCCCCACCACCGTTTTTACTCTACTCTACTGAAACTCTACCGGTGTAAACAGGTCTATTTTGGTAGAGTAGAGTAAAATGTTGTTGACGCATGAACCGAGCACTACGTGACTGCATATTATTGTCACGTTATGTTATTATCATTTTATATTATTATTTTTATATTGTTATGATTATTATGTAGTCCGTTCTTTATGAATGATTTTATTCCCAGTCGTACTTGACGGGATTATTTATAATTGTATTTTATTGTAAACGTTATTTTAAAAAAATTAAAAATCTCACCAACCAAAATTCGTTTTTCTACATTATTCTCATCAAAGAATTTTAAAATTGTATTTATTAACGGAGTTGTAACTACTCGAAAGCATTTATTTAATAATTTTGCACAATGATGACGACGTGCGATATCCATATTAATATTAAAATTAAAAACACACAATTATTATAATGATTTTAATGTGATTATACGTTGATAACAGCGCGAGTTTATACATCAACTGTATCTTACTGTACTCTGCTACTATATCACTAGCTTCGTGTGGACTGTTACTCGTTAGTCATTACTCTACTAAAACTAGTAGAGTGAAGAGAAAAAAATAGTAGGCTACTGTACTATACGTCTATACCAAATACTCTACCAATGTAAACCTGGCTTTTTTATATAGTCTGGTCATACTAATTTTGGCCTTTTTAAATGCTTCGTTTATACACTACTATTATAGCCAGTCCCATCTATAAATTGTACTAATGATGAATTGTTCATCGAATAATTGTATCGATGTAAATACGAGTATGAGAGATCGCAATCGACTCAAAATAACATCCCGCGTGCACAAAAAAGTGTCGTTTAAATCTTTTTTTTGACTAATCACCATCGTTATTTACGTTTGGTTTTATAATAAATCTAATTTAGGTGGTTTTTGCCAACGAAAATTCGAGAATTGAGTCCGCGCTGGAAGGACTAGATTACTATTATTATAATTGACGCGTAGGCCCCAGACCCTTTTCTGACAGTTTCGTAAAAGGATGCTTAAGAAGGATATAACCCGGTGATTATTTACAACTGACGATGAGAAAAAATATTGATAATAAAAAAAAAATTATATAAATGCACAGTATTTATACACTATACATCATATAGATCGTCGTCCACGCATTGAAAAGGTCTATGTACGATGATGGTGATAGTTTCTTTGCAGGACCGAAGAGAACAATGCACGACATAATGCCCATTTATTTGGACGTCGTCCGATATATTATTACAAAATATAACCGAGTAAGGGTAAAATACAATAATACACACAATGGACGTTCTATATATTTTTCAGACTAAATGAGATCCGAGAAACGATATGATATTATAGGGACCGATTCTAATAGTATATATTGTATATTGGTTCTGTCTTTCAATTATATATATATATGATCTTAAACATTTGTGTGTCTCCATCCCATGATGAAAAATCGACAGATGACGACAGGATGTTATATACAAAGCACAACAGGAGTTCAGGGCTTGAAACTGAGAAAAAAATTCGATTTCTCTAACTGATATTTAATTTTAATAAAGGTATTTATTTTGAATTTGTATATTCGATATGGATTTAAATATTACCGATTTAATCGATTTTGACGATTCGTACAGGTATTTAAAATCGACCTTAACGATTTGGAGACCTAAATAGGATTTATAAACAATATAGGATTATATAGGATAATATAAGATTTATAAATAGAAAATAGCTTTATTCAACAAAATAGCGTACAATAACTTTTAACTAAATTATATTTAATATTTTAAAGCTTAAAAAAAAAAATTATTAAAATCATGAATTATAGTATTAATTAAAATGTTTATAGGACCTTTAAATAAAAAATTTAAAATATAATTTTAATTTATATAAATTCTGCATGTACCTAGAAGCCAATTTGTAAATGTAATTTATGTAGAAAAATGTCTGTGTTAAAACTTTTACTGATGATCCGCGGTCATGATTTATTTTGAAAATAATTTCAAAGTTTGCAGAAAAAAATTTTTCTGTCTTATTAATGATTTATATAAAACCATTTCTAACCTATATTTAAAATATGTCAGTCACAAGTGCTCAAGTTTATTTTAATATAATTTTTAGGTATTTAATTTCAATGATCAAAATAAAATCATGTATTATGAAAGAAATATCAATCAAAACTACTATAATATATATGAGAATTATATCATATCTGATATTAATAAGTAAAAAATGTACACACCAAACTACAAAGTTAAAAAAAAAGGTGGGAAGCACTTCGCATGTTGGGTAGGATAATGATGACGAATATATTGAATTTGAAATCAATGATAAATCATTTCTTTCTAAAAAAAAACGATTCTGAGCGAAAGTTCGTTGGATATACATGACAATTACTGTAGATTATACTAATAATATGATAATATTATGTAATATAACGAACAAAAAAAGTTAAAAAAAAGTGTAAAAAGATATTAGAATATGAAAAGTTTCGAACTGAGGACCGCGCGCAAAACACACCATTGCATGGCTGCAACAAGACTACGTGACACTGTTGAGATGTATAAAAAAATATACCTTATAAACGAATAGGATAAAATCGTTAAATTTCAATTTGATATAACTTTAAACCAAGTTCGACTGCTAAATTCTAACTTCATCATTATTTTTTTGATAAAAATACATACTAAAATAATATCAAAAATTTTCCAGTAACGTTGAAAAGTAATACTTATTATGAATTAAATGTCTCAGAATTGAAAATTGCCAAAAAATATATAACAATAAAATATATAAATCATAAATGGGTAAAAATTTAAAAAATTGGTTTGCCTTCATTATGTACGTACCTTACCTTTTTTTGAAAATTTTAAGTTTATAGGTTTATTATTTCCTCGAAATTCGAACATATTTCATACCAAAATAATACATACAATTGAAAAAAAATTAAATGGCTATTAAAAATTATTGTATTGACCGATTTTGAATTTTTTTGCGTGTAACTAGAATGACATCATTTTAATACTATATTAAATTTTCAGGTCTTAAAAACTAAAATTATAAACCTATAATGAATTAAAATTCTCAAATTTGTATATTGCTATAAATAGCTTAAAAATAGGTAAAAATATAATACTTTACGTATATACGTTTGTGGTAAAAATTACATACCTCTAGAATCAATATTTTTGGAGTTATAAAGAATTTTACCACAATCGTGTTTTCCGATTTTTATGCTAATTTTTTGATAGTTTTTTCATGCGTGTTTATCAAAAAAACTTTTTAAAAAATGACGTTTTTAAAGTACCAATAAGATGAAATTTGCTACCAGAATCCGGGTACTTCTTTTGGTAGAAATGTTGTACATAGACTAAAAAAAATACACTTCATCGTAAAACCGATACATTTCTCGCTTCGCTTAAGCCCTAAAACATCATAGTAGGAAATTTTAACATTAGTTTTTTTAAAAATTCATATTTATAAAACGGCCAACTTGACATTTTTTTCATTTATAATAAAATATTATATTTTTTATTTCGAGTTCCTAAAAAATTAAAATAATAAAATTAAAAATATCAAATAGTACATAGTTTTAATAAAAGCCTCTAAAATATGTAAAAAAGCTCATTTTAGGATTTTTCTTCCGACCTTTTGTGTGAAAACAAATTACCTAACCTAATCGGTCTGCGCATGAAGGCCGAGTTTTTTCCTCCATTCTTTCTCCGGAGCTCTTTCTTAACGTGCACTAAGTATAGGTACTGAGGAAATGAGAAAATCTCGTTTCTCATTTCAAGGATATTATATTTTATATTATTAAATTTGTAATACACAGCTGCAGTGAATGAGCTCGTCAATCCGTATGAGAAATATTCATAAAATTATCACCTATAATAGGTACATTTTGTATGATAAATATATTAATATTCGTCGTGTGCGTTTATAATATCAGTAAAACGCGGCAAGTTTGTATACAACGATTAAATAATTCAAAACGAAACACTGTATAGCTATGTTAAAATACATGATGTATAAAATGAGTTTAGAAAGACCAAATTTATTTTAGGTTTAATTTCAAAGTACACAGCTAGTTTATAATATATTATAAGTGTAAAATGTTGCTTAATTCGCCAAAAAAGCAAATATTTTATACTATACACATTTGACTTCTTGCAGAGCCATTTACAATGAAATTAATTCTAGAGTATAATGGGAGTATTTTCTACTATACAAAAGATGATTTAAATTTAAACCGTCAGGATACGGATAAAAAAAGGATCAAACACGCTTCCGGCGAAAAATAAACGCGTCGTTAATTTCAATCAAGTCAGCCAGACAGGATATTATTGACAATTTATTCTTATATAATATAAAGAAGAAATAAATGAATTGGCTATATACTGCGATATGACAGATTGATGCTGGAATTAGTTATAGAGAGATGCGTGAAGTAAAAATTATACAGGAAGACCGCGATTGGAATATAGAAGACAAGTAGTGATGGACCAATGATGCAATTTGTATGTAAAAAAGAAAAAAAGATAAGCAATAGAATACAAAGAAAATTGGTGCCACCAACTTACAGAATGAAAAAAGAAGAAAATATTTGATAAATATTTGAGAATAACAGGTAAACATTTAATTAAATTATATTTTTAACGAGATATTAAAATGAAATAACTATTAATTATTAATTATCAGTAATATTATAATTTTTTATATATTACAATACAAAACAGACTAAAATAGAGAACTATAGTTTTCACTTTTATAAAAGATTACCCATATATCTTAATATATTATTATATACAAATATTTTAATGTTATATATAGGTATTATTACATTAAAGTTAACTTTAAACAATATATAATAATATATTAATTTTTAGTCGTAAAAATAGAATTATCTAAATTTAAGTTCAATTTTATCTAAAGAACAAAGCAAATTTTCTAAATGAGGTTTTTACTTTTTAGTATAGAGAATTTTACTAATTCTATTATTTATATAATATATTATTGTTTATACATTGTATGAATAGAATTATAAGAGAACTATAGTAATACTATGATTCGTGTGTCTCACTATTTTTCATGATTCTTATAATATTTAGTTGTCATGTAATATTGTGGTTTTAGGAAATTTACAATCATAATGAACCAACGTTAAGACGGGTACATACGAGAGAATAAAATTTTATCATACGATAATCATACCATTTTACATCGTTAGTTGTTAATTGCTAGATAAAAAAAAAATGATGACTGTTAAAAGTTAAAATCAAAATTAGTGGACTATTTCAAACTATACTTTACAAAACATAATGAATCAATGCAATGTGTAAAATCTTAAGACATTGAATATAAAGTCAAAGACATAATGCTGATTTTTCGGTCCTTTATATTAAACAAAAACATAGAAACATAAAAAAGTGATTGAAATGTTAAAAATGAAACTAATACGATATATTTGCATACATCGTATGCGATCGCGTTTTTAAGAAAACTTGACACGTATATTAAAATTAGTATATTTCTCTGTAGATACGTAGGTATATGATAAGAATAACATTATTATTGCTTTACTAAGATGAAATAAAAATTAAACGTTTAATCGTAAAATGGTAATTCGTGAATTGAACGGTATTTTGTATTTTGTACGAAAACGTGTTTGCGAATATACATTATTCGGCGATTATTCGAGACGATAATTATTATATATAGCTACACCACCTACGCGCGAAACCGGCTACGAGTAAATTCCTTCGAAAACATATAATTTACATCGGCGTATCTTTTAATTTTTCCATTTTTCCATTTTCATTTCGTCGAACTATCCTGTAATCTCGCGGTCGGAACCGCTCTCGAAAACCGTCGTTGTTATACTAATGCAAAGAATACACGATTTTGTGCATAATGTGTACGTACATATAATGTAGTAGTGGTCTATACACGAGAAGAATACAAATCGAGCGGAATGATAAGTTAAATAAATTTTATCGGTCGACGTTTTGTACAAAAAGTAATTGGGAACCTAGAATAACGCTTGCGTGTGCAGGGGATACCCATTGATTAGGGAAAAGTCCTGCCGCTCGGTTTACGGCGTTTAACCCATCCAGTAATCAAGGATTTCACACACGTACTATCAGGACGGGGGCCTTGTATAAGTCGTTATTCTGCGGTAAACGTGGTACAGCGACGGCCTGTATATTATCGCTCCTCAAAGGCTGGACTTGTAATTAATGACTATTGTGCGTACAAAGTCAGCTTACTAGGTCGGTCGCCAGCCATGATTGTTATTAAACGACGGGAACCGTACGGAAAAGAAAAATTATTCTGCAGTAGACACATATATAAGTACGATAAAAGTTCGTTTACGTATATTTGGCCAAAAATATATGTTTTTTTTTTTTTTTGTATACTCGTATTTGTGGTACCGTGTACGGTGCCCATTTATGATTCCGAAATCCCCGTTATCACGCGAAACGATTCCAGACGTATATTATTGTTATCTAATAGCGATCACTCCGAGAAAAGTTACAAAACGAATCATTGATAAAACGACTGTTTTTTTTTTCAAGGACGATAAACGTCAAAAGTTCGTATTTTTATTATGTATAGGTACATAGTTCGTTTAAATAGCTCTTATTTAAAGTTAAATTCTCTTTTGCTCTATTACACAGCGATTTAATAAAATAAATAAGCAATGAGAAATGTGAAATAGTAAAAAAGTAAAGATTTCGCCAAAGGATTTACGCAGGAACGGAGTCATATAACGGCTTGTAAGTAGTAATTTCGAGAGGGGTGGGGAAGGACAAATACTAGATTCACTATAACTATAAAGATAAAACTGTATACTACAGTATAAGTCGTGATGATAACTGTTATTAAACGATAGAAACAATAAATGACGAGAGTAACTGATAAAATATACAAGGACGATAAAAGTTCGGATAATTTGCATTGGTACGTGGTTTGTTTATTCGCTCATTGTTTATTATTTGTCCTTGGTTTTGTATGAATATTTATAATTTTGAAATTGTATAATTTTGTCCTATTAGGCTTTACAATGTAATAAAATAAATGAACAATAAGAAGAGCATTAGAATTCAAAAGTATACAAGGATTTCACAAGCATTCAGTGCGGGTTTATAAGATACAGTTATCCTGAGGCAAACAGAGTTCGAAAGAGCAGATGTATAATCCCTATCTCACAATAGTCATTACGTAGTTATTGCACGGGTTATCAAGACGTTAAGTTAATTTATAATTAATTATTAAATTTATTTGTCTAACATTTTAAATTTGATTTAGGTTTGTTATGAACATTATGTAATTGCATATATAGTGTATATGTATTGTGTATTGTACCTATATCTACGTATTATCCATGTCAAATAAAGTATTAAAAAATCGTATGTTAGCTAGGAAAAAGTATGCTCTGAAAAAAAAAAAAAACAAAAAAAAAAAATGCATTAGCCCGAACGTTTACGGAAACGTGTGATAAAACGTGCTACATCCGTTCTTGAAAATAATATATAGGTACATGACTCTCTGGCGTAAGTATTGATAACATTATAGATAGTGATAAACAAAGCAATACCAAAACCAATGAAGACAGTTGAAGTATAGACCAATTTTGTTCATCACTAAATATAGCATATAAAACTATTAAAGTTCTTATTTATTTTTAAACAATATTGATTTATCTTCTTCGTTTAGTTTATAAATATTGTTTGGTATTTGTTTTATATGAATATTTATAATTTTAACATTATACTATAAAAATAATACACATCGAGCAAAACCTGTATATTATACAAGATCGTTGACAAATACATATAGAAAATAAAATACAAAACCTACACACTCAGACATAATAAAGAGTTAAAATCTAGTTTGTATTATATATAAATATATACGATTGAGCTCATTTACCATTTTATTATATTAGTCAAATACGAAACCAAACGCCATTTGTTTATTGATCACTTTTTGCTTTCAAATGCAGATGTTGTGTCGCAGATATAGAACGTTTCCATTGTTTCATTAACGCATTAATGTTTTATAAATAATATATATTTTACAATAGTTATAGCGACCCATTTTTTAAATGGTTCTGTATGGGAAATTTTAAAGATATTAAAGATAAATGATAATTTAATAATCAGAAAACAAATATAAAATGCATTTTTAAAATACTATATGAGTGGCTTTTTGTCTATATAATAATTATAATTTTATTTAATAAAAAACGTAGCCAGCTTGTTTCTTTGTGTGCATTTAAACTCGTATTATAATTTAAAAGAATTACATTTTGTTATATTTATAAATGTACAAATGTATAAATCTTAAAACATGAATATATATACACGGCTACGCGTAAGCTACCAAAGATAGATAAAACTAGTATCTATCGTCTGAATTTTATTTAGTAATTTTTAGATATAATACATTAGATGTATTCTTAGTCCATAAAATTGAGGAATGTTAATGAAAGTTTTTCATAAAAAATCATTATTTTTTCGTATTTTCTGTTTTTAAAGAAGATAAAAATTTCAATTGGTTATCATTACCTATATTATTATATACCTAGATGATACCAGGTATCTGGTGTACATTGCTATTGAGCGTGCTAAGCCATACTATTTACTCAATGTAGAATTTGTTACTTTAATTGTTCTAAACGTTTTAATCAATCATTTCACGTCTCTTCATACGAGAAAATAATACCATTAAACGAATTAGTTTAGTAATGTTGTAGTGATAAAAAAAAAAAAACATTAAATTTATCATTTCCGTACAGATAATGTTATCACATAATTCGACCCCATTAATTTATATTATCCAGTCCTTAATTTTTAATAAAATTCATACAATATACATACGTTATTATTATTAGGTACACAATGATCGATAACATAAATATAATTATTTTTATCATATATTTTTAATTTTCAAAGTTTAACAAAAAAATGGTCATTTTTCGGTTCATTTAATTTAACTTTTTATAAAAAAATTCTAATTCCTATCTATATTTTAAAAACACATAATTTCAATTTGACGTATAAAAATCGAATATCGAACGGATGATTTATTAAGTATTCGTATTTAAAATTTAGATAAAATGCGTATGGTGGTGAAGGAAGGATTGATCATTTAGTACTTGAGAACAAACAGTTACAGTAACAGTTACGAAAGTGTTCGTTGAATATTTGAAAATTATTTGAAAAATGTTTTAAATCAAATTATAAAGTACAAAATAAAAGTAGATTCCTATTTAGAAATATTTACGAGATTAAAAATGGAAAACAATTACATTTTTTCGTTAGACATGGAATTATAATTAGGTACATCAAGTTTAAATATTCTTGAATACAAACATTGATTGAGTTACAAGGTTAAAAAAATTACTCTAAATTTCTAAAATAGATAGAAGAAATAACTGAATAAATTTGGCCATTTTAGGGATAAATGGCTGATTTTAATGACGCTTGTCTAGGGTCCGAATTTAAAGAGCTTGCAAAAAACTTAGAGCAATTTTCGACACTCGTTAAAGCTAAAGCTCTGGGATATAACTAGGATGAAGGTCCTTGTTATGAACATGGTGGAGGCGAATCATCACTATAAACTTTTGCTGAGTCGACGGGTTTTAAATCTGCTTGTGGATTGACAGTGATAGTTTTAGACCGCGAAGGAATAAATGAGTAGATGTTGGGATTAAGCAAGCGGTATATAGAATAAACATATATTTTAACATCCTTTCCTCATTTTAACTGTATCCTTTCCGGTCAGGATATAGTCCTGCGACTGTCATATATTACGTAAAAATCTAACGGGTTCACTATCAGCTATCTATTGGAGTGTTATACTATATGATTAAATGACATAAGGCGTACAAGTAATGGAAAGGTTTCTATAAATATAATTTTTTTTAAATACAATTTTTTTACCCACTTTATTTTAAGCTGAAAACGAGATTTGTACTGAGTGGATCTCTCACGGTCTATATTACATACGCAATATATAGTGATTTTGTTGCATTCTATATACCTATACTCTGTACATACGCAATCATATTGTATGGTGTACTAATGCGAAAACAACACACTTGTCTTGAATTTTTTGGTTTATTTTTTTTACTATGATTTTCTATCTAAAAATCGAGTATAAAAATTTTGGATTCTGAACAGAACGTGCGATTTTTTGATTTTACTTTAATGTTTATTTTTATTTTCCTAAAAACAACCAGCAAAATTGGTTCAATTTTTTCATACTTATACTTTCATGATAACAAAATATTGTAAAATATTTGGTATTTTAAAGAAATTATTTTTTGATTCCAGTTCTTTTGAGCTAAGAAAAAAAATAAAAAAAGTGGAAAGTCACGCATTCTTCGAAAATCCGAAAATAATGGTATTAGAAACTTGACATTTTCATTGAGTATAATAGGTCTATTTTAATAATGTATAGAGTATAGACGTCATGAATTTTACAACATTTTTTTTTTTTACCAATTTTAGTATTATGTAACAATTATGGATTATGATATTTTTGTTTTTAAAAATTGATAATTTTGAGTTTTAAGACCTGCCCAAATTGAATGCAATGAACTAATGGCCTACCAATTATATTGACCGGGTTTTTTTTATATCAACATAAAATAGATTATATATTTTTCAAATAAATATCACTACTGCCTACTTATTTGATACTACGCACATCTTAAAATATTTAAACTTCGACTTTTAAATTCCTAACGAAGTGAATACTATATTGGTTTTAACATAATATGTTTTTTTTATATGTCTGTATACTTTTTTTCGAGCAGAAGTAGTAAAACAGGAATTATGGAGTAAAGAGTTATTTTTACGGAATATTCGTTCATTAAAAAAGTCGTTTTAATATTTTCCCAGTGATTTTCTAAAGTGTAAATAAAAATAACATTTTTTAAAGGAAATATTTTATAAATATAGGAAAAATAAAGTCGTCATGTTTACTTTTTTTTAAATAATATCATACCAAAAATATATTTTCTATTATTATTAAAGAGTATAATGAAAAATGTTCGGTAAAAAACATCAATCCCCTATCTTATGTCATATTGGTACATTGATGTAGTACTTATAAACGCGAATTTGTAACTATTAACCGAAAACTCGGTGTTATTTAATTCAAAAGTACATTACGTTGACGTTAAGTGAAGTATCAATTAATATTATACCGTCGACCACAATATTACCATTATTCCTTGTCTTTGGCCTTTTTTGAGTGAATTAAAAATACACTGAAACCCGCGTACCCGACCGGTATCTATTTGAACCACGCAAGAATCCTGAGGGAAAGTATGCCTTTTTGGTCAACAAATATGTATACTTATATGGGTAATCCAAAACGTATACTTACGTATTTAAAGAACATGTAGGTACATATAGGTACAATATATATATAACCTTCCTTCGAATTACGGTACTTCATTTCAAAAATATTGACTTTAATATTAATATTGTATACCGAAATCGTTAAATTATTATAGTTATACATGATCGAAGGTTTCTTCAGGCTTAAATGGTTATAAATGAATTTAATTTAGGAGTGGTGATAATTATTATTATTTAAATTTAAATTTTCGATGACATTTATATTTTATGGATAAAATTTTTTAAATATTTTAAACATAAATAGGATACCTAGATATATAATATTTATTTTAGGAAGTCCTAAAATTTAGTTATGAATACGCTATATTTCCAATAAAATAGACCAGGATAATATAATAAATTAAAATGAATCATCTATTTATGAATAATTCATATTTTATTAAAAAAAAACAAAATGTCTCGCCTTACTTAACCCAATTTTTACACTATTAAATTTGGCCATAAATAAATATTTTAAATATCATTATTTTCATTTATTAATGTATATTCATTTATACATTAATATAAAGAACTTCAAAATAAACGATTATTTCTTTTATTAACTCCAATAAAATATAAGTAATTTCTTACAGTTTTATGTGGAAAATTAAATTGTCTATATTTTTGGTTTTAATTTTTAGTGTAACAAACATGCATTTTAAGTTAGCATCAAAAATTAAGTCAATTCAATGTATACAATAATTATAAAGAATATGACTTATGTCAAATAATTTCAATATTCGTCTGATATTTTGTTTTCAGATATATCTTTCTATATTTTCTCAATCAAATATTTTTGGGTATAATTTTCATAAAAATGTACCATAAGTGAACAAAAATTAGTTATATTTATTATTTTTAAATATACTAATTGTGAATGAAAAAAAATATATATTAATTGTATGCATTATACTAAAACAACTGTATAATTATTATTTATTTTTACATAGTCGTATTTACGTAGAAAAATGCATATTTTTGACTTATGTAATTTCATTCTTGCGCACGAGCGATATATTCAAATAAAAATTAGGAATTAAATATATTTTTTTGTAAGTAGAATGCAATTTATGACTGTATAATTGAAGACCTATAGATATTACTACAGTTTGTCAGTAAAAATTAAAAAGAGAACTCGTGAATAAAGAAATTTTGCAATTATTCATGAGTTATATAAATAAATATTATTCAGGTCGGGTAAAAAAAATTTGAGTTTATGCTATAATATAATTATAGTTACCTAATAAGTTTAACAGTCCAATTTCTGCTATTTTGAAAATACCGCGTAGAATACTTTGATTTTTATTTATAAAACTATATATATATATAATAACTATATACGTGCACAAAGATATGTATAAATATATATGTGTATTTCACACACATTTAGTAATATAAAATAATTCAAAACTTTTCTATTATCAATTTTAAAAAGCGTTATTTAAAATAAAATAATACAGATTTCTGTATATATAATCGGACACAATCGTTGTTTTTTTTATATAAATTTACATAGTCATTATGAGCTTACTGTATGTACATTGTACACCCTGCCTAATATTCACCTCGCCATAATATACATAGTGTATATGTACTCTATAGTGATGGTAGCTAACTAAATGATAGATATACGAACGTCTTATGGTTATTTTATTTTATTTCATACGATTTAAAAAGACAGTCACGCGAGTTTACGAGAACGAAAAAATAAGAAATTATTTTTTCCAACCGTCAAGGTATCTTATTGTTGTTTTTGTTTTTTAAATTTTTTCATATTTTTTTATAGACATTCATCCTTACATTGACATACAGGGTAATTCCAACAGGGTACCTACCTATAATTTAGACAGGCAAGTATATATTTACGTATTGGGAAATTTTTTACTGTTCGCTAAAATTGTGAATGTTTTAGTAGTGTTATAATATAATAAAATTGTCATCCTTATTTTGATGTACGTATAGGTACCTAATTATTAATATAAACTGCTGGTTTTACTAACTATATCATTTATATTCAGAAATGTATTAATTTGTACTAATCAAAAGTTAATAATTATAGTGTACGAAATTAAAAAATTAAAAAAATATAACTAAAATAGGTATTAGCGACTTTATGAACTTAAAAGTTTCTGGAAAATACCGTTTTCTAAATAAAAGTAGATACTTTTAAAAATAATTATGGTTTGTGTTAAAAAGATCACTCTGTATATATGCGGCAAAAAAAAAAAAGATAATGAAAAGCCAAGGGGCATGCGGATACCATTTGTTGTTTCCACTTGGCTAACTACTTTTTTTTCACATATTTCAATTATCTTACAGAGAACACTTATACACTATATACGTACATGAGAATTATATAATTTAATTACGTCATATTCGTTATATTTATAACGATTTAGACCTTAGAAGAAGGTCATGTCAAGATGTTAAGATGTAAATAGTGGTAATGGTTTTGAGTAAAGTTTCGACATTTATTTTACATCCCATTTTATAAAATATGGTCTACATACTTGTTCGTATATACTCGTACATATATTACCTATAATTATTCGTTAAAATAGTATCTCATATAATCTCATATAATATATGAGGGTTTACATTAGAAAATTGCTGTAAATTTAAATCAAACACTGTACATGAATATAAATACATATTTTAACTACCATGATTTGATTACGCCGTAATGGGTTTATCGACAACATTTGAAAAATATCCAAGTGGAATGTAAAAAACAAGACTTTCGTTTATGCGCAGTGAGAAATAACAGTTTTATAATATATTAAGTGAATAAAAGGGTTTGAGATATAGTGGAACAATAATAAAAGTGCACGGGAGCGTAGAAGAAAAAAAAACAAAATAATATATAGGAAAACTTTTAAAGCGCCCGTGTGTGTAGTTATCGAGAGGATAACGAGAAATACTTATTGTATATGTGAAAGAATATATAAGCTTAGAGGACCAGGAAACTTATCTAATACACGAAAATCGTTAAAAATTTAAGTTTATTCAAAAAGAAAGTTTCACGAAATGCGTTGATGTATACATAGATATAGAAGTAAGCCGTTCAACATATGAGATATACACGAAAATGGTTTTACTTTATTTATTAGAACTTCGTTGGCATAATGGTACACGTTTGTTATATACGTCGGATGTATCTATATTGTTGTATATGCACATTTATAGGTCATGGTGATGCGAGTTATGACAAAGTGCGAGAAATCCCCTTAGAGCAGGCCATTCTCGTGTACTTCACCATATAGCACATAGAAGGAAAAAGTTCCGAATTCAATGTTTTACACAATCGATTTTTTATTTTATACGCCATCTTATTAGCACTTTTGCTGGAGCAAAACTTCAAGCAAAAAACGACATTTGTAGTGCAATCGCAGTGCAAAAATTAAAAAGACCCTGCCTTTTTATAAATATAGTACAAACGAATATTGCAGAACGTATCCTGAATACCCTCACTCACACAAACCGTAGCGTAGCCAGAACATTTACAAATGAGGTCACTAGGTCATAAAGTCCAAAAAACACATACAATTGTATATACTCGTACACAATATGACCATTTAACACATACCATATATTATATATACATATATATTATACCAAATAATAAATTATTTCAATCACTTTTGAAAGTGAGTGACGTCAAGTTCACATAAAACTTTCAGAGCATCCCTTTTCCATGTGTAAAATGTGATTACATGAATAAAAAATGTATCCTTGTAAAAACACTTAAAATTATCCTGGCTCGACTGTGAATTTGAAAATCCACTTTATTTCAATATTTAAAATGGTGAAAATGTACGTTTGACCAATACTTTTTTAATAAACATTCCATACAAATATACACACATTATTCAATTTGCATCCAGTATATACATTATAATGTACGATTTAACATAAATTAAGATGTTCACTAAACGTTAAATTAATTCCATACGAGTAATTAAATTAACAAACGAATAAATTCTTTTTATAGTCGGTTATATTTTGAAAAGTTTAAATTTTTTAAATTTAATGTTCACATTATTATTTTTATTCCAATAACTTGAAATAAAATAGTTCAATTCAGTAAACTTAAATTAAAATAACTACAATGATTGTTTATTGTAGGAATTCTCACACATTTTAGATATACGTTCATAAGTCAACACACAAACTTTATATTATTGAAAGAAAATATAATACTAAATACCTATGTATTTAATATTTAAAAATAATAAAATTTTATACATAATATATAAAGTAAAAAATTTAAAAAAATTAAATTAAATAAAATAAAAAAACCGTAAATAACTTATTGAAAATTCGATTATTATTGTTTAATAAATAAATATATATATGAACCATCCCAAATTATATAATATATGACTTTGTGCATGTATAATAACTCGTGATGTTACCGTGTATACAAATATAATTGCGATTTTGTAAATTAAGATGATTTTACTATAGTTATAGTTAATTTCGACATTTTTACTATAATTATTTTTTTTATATATATATATATATTATATATATATATAAACGTTAATAATATTTTGTCGAAAACTATGTCATATACATTACAGTTTATACGTATTCTATATGTACCGAAATTACGTGATCTGCCGAATAGAATATTATAACGGAAATAATACTTATACTAAATATATAATTGTATTTCAAAATTTAAAATTTATAACACATCTTGGAATGTACCAATGCACATTTTTTTTTTTTTTTTTTTTTGAATAGAAAAATGTCATTTTGTATTGCATAATAAAAACGCAAACGAACAAGTGTAAATTATTTTTTTATCGATGTAAATAACAAGAGCTGGTACGTTGGTAAAGCCTGCCACACACGTTCCGGTTTGCCGGAGAGGCCGAACTGCACAGTTTTACCCGAGTTCCGACGACGAAGACGCGACTCCACACACGCTCCGATAAAAACTGTCCGGTAAATCTCTCCGGTAAAAACAGTCCATAACAATATTCACATCATAAGCACAGGTCGTGGCACACACGCTCCGGTATGCCTGTGCAGTTATAACTGCACAGGCCAAAAGAATCGTTTTTCGATTCTTTTCCGGCCGCCTGTACAGTCCGCGAAAACTGTGCAAACTTGTGACACACACGGTCCGGAAAAACTGTGCAGGCCGACCTCTCCGGCAAACCGGAACGTGTGTGGCAGGCTTTAAGGAGGTTATAACCGCTTACTTGGTAAACGGTGTATAAACATTTTAGTCTTATCAAGGATAAGATATTTTTTTTGTTATGGTAATTTAAATTTTATTCTTTGTTATACTTCATTAAAATCCATAATTTTATTTGTGTTGACCACGAACTAAGATTATAATATAATATATTCTTAGTTCGTAGTGTTGACTATTCATGTTATCTTCATCAGACTCGTAAGACAAAGATGAAAATGATGAGTCTCGATATCATAATACCTATATATTTATACAATTTAAAAAATACTCAATATAAAATAATCTTTATCAAAAATATTTACTAAATTGTACGGTGGTTTTGATTGTCGTTTGTAAATATGAAAATTATGTGATAAAAAAATAGAATTAAATAATAAGAACACTGTATAAAACAGTTCTATAAATTATACAGAACCGAAATCGGATCTATAACTTATCGATTCGAAAATAGCATATTTGATAATATCTATCAATTTTACAGAACTGATAGCGAGTTATCGGTTCTGTAAAATTTTCATGCAACCCAGCATAGTCACCAATTATTCCAAAGCCCCATCATATACATGAAAATTATAAATTATATGAGCGATTCAGCGATGTAGTATTTTATTGTAAACACGCACGTGTGTTATTCATTGATAACCCCAAAATGCAGATAATAATAGTAATTAGGTATTAGGATTTAAGTATAGACATAGGCATACTATGCTCAAATAATGTATATGATATGCAGAGCCGTGCCGAAGAAATATTAAGGGGGGGGAGTGAAAATATGAAAAAAAAATACTTCTCTTCAAAACTTTTCAAGTCATCAATAAATCCCCAAAATTTTGGGGATTTTTATTCCGATTACCACTGCCCCCTCTAGATACGCTCCTGCATACATTTATTATATTATCCGTAAAATTCAACTGAACTGAACAGAACGGACCAGTGTTAAATAGTTTAATTGAATTTTAGTTCGATACTAAAAATAAAAAAAGCTTTACGGATTACTTATAAATTGTACTTTTTTTATTAGTTCAGTATAGTGATCTAACATTTAGAATGAATATATTATCATAATATATTTATATTATATTATTAAATATATATTTTTCATTTAGGTTTATACCTTTATCCATTTAATATTAATACACAATTTATACGCATTGACTATATATTATTCAGGTTTTCGTTATCAAAAATTAACAAAAGATTAAATAATATAAAATATTCCCGATTCTGCCTTTTAAGTTATAAGTCTTATAACAAACTCAGTGTTTATTATATTATAGTATAGACAGTATAGTACTATAGTACATTATATACACTCAAGCAAAGCCTATAATATACAAAATGAAATATGAACCCATCTCACCGGATATGTTCACATTGTTTCCCGAGTAGGCTATTCTTATAGGGTTTTCAAAATAAGATTCTTTCAAATAATAACGTGAAATACCGTTAACAGGAATAAATAAATGTTATTGTTTGAAAAGGACAAGGCCCTTAGGCCTTGATATTAAATACATTCTATATAAATTCCAAAAAGACATCGCTGGTATGTATAAAATGTCTTTGTCATTTCTGGAACTGATTTCAAAATCCACGTTTGTATTTGATATTTTGTAAAAACATATTCTTTATAAATGTATAGTTTTTAGTTGTGTTGTTTATAGTAAATCTAATCTTGCCTGAACATTACTGTAATAAATATTAAGTAGGTATTGAAAAAGTGAATGATATTTAAAAAAGTAAAATACAGATTACAGTGGAACCTCGATAAGTTGAAGTCCAAGGGGAACGGAACTTTCTTCGACTTTAAGAGTATATATGCTTTAAAAAAAGTATAAATCTTATAGGTAATATATTGATGTTGTGTAAGACCTGTTACACACAGGCGAGTTCTTATAAATATCCGAGAATAGTAAGTTTAGTAGATTTTCGGTATACCTTAGGTATTTTGTCAACTTATTTGTCGGAAACATTTTAGGGGTAATTTTAGGAATTATCTTTTAAATTCAGTCATTAAATTCAAAACAACTTTAGCTCCCAGGCCTATTCCTAGTTCCTACCACATAAATACTCGATTTCCCGGTATAATTTTGAAATTTATGGTATAACCCGTTTGATCGCATAGTATCCAAATTTTGAAGCCACGCTTTGTAGGTTTATTTTTCATGTATTACTTCATAGAAGACCTGAAGTAGAAACTATTGAAGTTCTTGGAGAATCATTTATATTACATGTGTCTGATAAATCATCGCCACTGTCTAATGAACACAAAATAAATTCGTATATCCGGATCTTTATCACTATCATTGTCCGATTCTAGTTTGGAACCCTAGGAAAATAACTTTCTATGTTAATCCACGTAATCGACGAGCCCTTTTTTTAATATTAATTCGAATACTTAGAAAAATCGAAAAAAAAAATCTGTTTATATAGTTTACAGTACATTCGGTCAATGACAACAGATTTTAAATGGTAGTTACTGTTGATGACCAGAACAAAATATACATTTTATTATCATTGAAACTATTTGTATGATAAAAACTGATAGCAATGGAAAATATACAAATATATTATATACATATATACTAAACAGATTTGAAATAAAAAATTTCAATTTTAATTTCTAAAGTAAAGGTAATAAACTTTTGAATCATGTACCATGTGTATTGTACGGTGTTATACGTTCCATAAAAAGTATAATAAATATAGCTATTTATGGCTCAAAAGATAGGTTTTATACAATGCCGATTGAGGTATGATGATACGCTAACCACTATTAATGAAAACGATAAATAATTTTCTTGAGATGGTTAACCGTGATAACCACCATGAAATAAACAAATCAAATTAAGTGGTCAATGTCACTAACCACCATGCCTCAAAGACAACATTATTTTCGATAAAATACATATACCGCGGTGTACGAATTGCACTCAAAAGTAATTCTACTAATGAGTTGTTGTACTCTAAAAAAGTTACACTTACAAATTAGTTTTAGTTTTAATTTCACTCAAACCTAATTACAAATTCAAGGTTTCGGACTCGAAAGGTGTTGAACTTACAAGTAGTCTGACTTAAAAGGAGTTGTACTCGGTAGATGTTGCATTCAAGCTAGTTAATTTATATTATGTTAACTGCTATAAATATAATATATTATATTATATATCATAGTATAGGTGCAACAACCTCAACTAATCCATAAAATAACAGATAAACTCAAATATAAGTTCAGAAAATACTTAAACCATATAAAATAATGTTATAAATAATATCTTATCAAAATATTTAGGTAGGTAACTAATTTAGAGTTAGAATGGAAGAAAACATATAACACAAAAGTATAGAACACAATATATACCTATTTAAGATAAATGAAATTAAAAAATGTATTTAATCCGCGGTTTATGTAGTTTAACATTTAAATATGCATTATAATATTTACATTATAAAACAGAACAAACTAAAACGTCAAAAAACTATATATGAAATAATAATTAGAATAATTGATATTAATTATCACTATGAATAAGTTATTTACGATAACAGTGTTGGCAAATACAAGATCCGGACCAAATGTCCGAAAATCCATTTTACTGCCCGAGACAAAATGTCCGTTTACCATTATAAATACCTTGAGTGCAACTCCTTGTAAATACAATTACTTTTTAAGTGTAACGTTTATTGTGTACAACACTTTATTTGTTGAAATGTGGATTCAGAAATCCTGAACGGGAGGGAGGGCATTTATGAGCTATAAGGAAAAAAAATAGTTCATCAACCAATTTTTTTTGTCAACGAGGGGGGGGGGGAAATTGTTCCTTTGTATTTGCCTTTGGTAGAAACTTGAATCACTTTTGAATGTAATTCGTATACCTATTTCGGTTTATATATTTAATTGGGATGCGTAATACCTAGACGATAACCGAAGTTTTCTAGGAAATAATATAATATTGTTAATTAATTTTAAAAATATTATTCCACCTGGAATGAAAACTGGCCTTCGTTTTCTATTGAATGGTTGACAAATAGATAATATAAAAATTTATCAAACTTACTATCTTCGGGCTTACAATTACATATTTTAGGGGTAAACAGACAATTGATCCACAAAAAAAATTTATATTTATGATTTTAAATATAATTTTTTATAGTATAGACTAATACCACATATGATTTCATTTATTCCGTTCTATTAAAGTTCTATTATCAAACATTTAGATTGATTTTTTTTTCTGTTAAGTATCTTAATGTATTTTATAATTGTTAATATGTTCAGTTTTTTAATGTACCTATTTATTTTAATAGTATTTGTTTAAATTTGATTATTGTATTATTTGTATTTTTGGTTGGAACAAAATTATTACTAAGACCATTTTATCGGACTTCATTCATAATCATTTTATAGAATGCAATGACTTATCATTTTTTTTGAAATTTAATATATTCACTACCAGTATTCTACCCGTGGATCGAAGTGCTTCAACCCCCTTACTTGCCTCCTTTTTAAATTTAATACCTATAATATAATATTTTTTAAATCCCTCCTCCCCCGTTAAAAACCCCGGTATTCGTATTTCGTTCTTATATATTATATATATTTATTATTATATATTATATTGGTATAGGTATTATGGAATATATTACTGAAAATAAAACCAATTCGATCAATTTTATTTTTGTCAATATATGTTTTATTGAATTATGTTCATTCGGTGGTCGAGTAATCAAAACGCGTATTTTGGCGCATGCGGTCCCCGGTTCGACTACCAGGCAGCTAATGAGATTTTTCTCGGTGGTGTCATCTGGTCTCTGGTGCAAACGTCATAATTATCAAATCCAAGAACCATCTTAAACTCTCCCCTAGTATAGTTTGGGAATTAAGATTATATAAAACTGTTAATTTACGGTTTTATTGAATTATGAAATAACCCATATTGGTACCTATATTGGAGTTAATTGAAAAATTAAAGTAAATATAACATTATTGTACTTTATTCCATCTATTACAATAATTAAAAACATATCATAATTTTATAAAAACAAAGATTTGAATTTTGATATGTTTTACCTTTTTTTCCGAGATTCACAATATATAATACATATTGTAGGTACATATATTGAATTTTTTAAACAGACAGCTATAGATGATTTTATTTATTAATAAATAATTATGTTATTTATTATATTCACTGATTTTCCGTGTTTATTTTTAAATTTGGAGAAAATTAACTACCTACGTGTTTTATTTTTTTATTTCTGTATAGTAGGTGTTTGATCTTTGTCACTTTAATTTTTAGTAGGTACCTACTTATTAGTTATCAGTATATTATAATCGACGTTCTGTTCTATCGTTATTTAACATATAAGGAATTTTAAGTAAAAAAACATTAATTTTAGTTAAATATTTATCATTTAAAATACTTATAAAATTTTTAAATCGAAAAAATAGAATAAACGCATATTTTAGTGTTTGCGCATACCTACTTATTTCACTGCATATTTTAACGTTAATAACTTACATATTTTTAAGTAATTTAACACAGATTTCCATTTATACAGCTTGTAATAAATATTAACATAAATGATAAATTCTAAAATGTCCTTTAATAATCTAAAACAAATGTAGATATAAATGTATAATTTAACATTCATTATCAATTAATAAATTATTCTGATCAAAAGAAAGAAATTATCGGTTTATAATCATATATATTTTTTTGTCCATGAACACATTTTTATCATTAGAGTACTCCTATGATGAGAGCTCCTCTATTGTTTGAATTAACTGAACATAAATATATAATGATTAGAGTAAATATTACAAGTTACTCTTCTCCTTCACCCTTTCTCCTAACTATTTGGGATAAGCCATTCTAGTCCTCAACTTGCACAAGTCTCGATATTCCATTATATCCCCCTACCTCTTTTTTTGGTCTTCCTCTTCCCAGTTTTTCTTCAACATATAATTTCCTTTACTACTCTTACTGCATCTGCCTCTAGACGCCCTAGCCATCTCAATCTATTCTCTCTCTCATTTTGTCTACTATTGGAGCCACTCCTATATAACCCTTTATATATTTATTTCTTATTTCTTCCTCTCTAGTCATTCTACTAACAGTCACTTTACTCATCCATCTTGACATTCTTATCTCTGCCACACTCTAACTTGAGATTCTTCTTTCACACAAAATACACAATGCTTCTCTCCACTTTATATATTCTGTTTTACCCCTACTAATCCTTAATTATTTCCCCTCAAGAGCTTCTCTCCACTCTTCTAATCTACTATTCCACTAGTGGAAAAGACTCACCAATAAGTGTTGCTAACACAGCATATCTATAAAAGCATGCACCATGGTACATCACCCAATTGTGGATCCAGAACTAGATATTTTGTGGGGGAGAGAGGGCTAAAACCAATATAGTTTTAATTAATAGATGTTAAGATATTGTTATGTACGTCAATTGGGGAGGAGGGGTAAGGTGAAGAACGGTATGTAACAGGGTATCATTTTAGAGAAAAATAATGGGTAGATATAAAAATATGACCGAAGTTTGTCTCCCTCCTGAAATAAACTTATGGGCACCCACAGAATTATAGATATTCATATTCATAGAATTTATTACTTAAAGGCCTTTCTTTTACTTTACTTTTACTCGTTAGTCACTATATTTTATTGATTTATCAATTTTTACTTCAACACAAAAATTCACAATTTTTTTTTCTGTCTTAAGAATATATCTTAGTATTTAAATAAATATAGAATTAAATCTATTATGATATTAACTTATGAACTTAAAATTATAATTTTGAAAATTATACATTTAAAAATTATAATATTAAAACTTTTTAAGTTAGTATTTATTATCTTGCTTTTTAATTTATTTATTTATATTCTTTACTTTATTTTATTTTTATTCCTTCGATTAATATTTTTATTAAAAGTTACTTGTAATTATTTTCACAAATTCAGATCTTTATAAAATAATAAACAGGTATCAAATAATTTATATTGGAAAATAATGAATTCTAAAATGATGTGATTAATGTATTTTAAAACAATAATGTTCTTTGTGGGATGTTGAGACTTGAGGTCATACAAAATTTTGACGCCAGTTTAAATAAATATCTTATAATTGTTATAAATATTCTAATGTTTAAAATAATAACTGTAAAGTATAATTCAATTTTGTAATGTCATATTTAACTTAGTTTATGTTTTATTTTTCATTTTCTAGGAAAAAGACAGTTATGGCAATGAAGTGTCTAAATTAGCTCGTCCATTACCTGTGGAATATTTGTTACTGGATGTTCCAGCTTCAACGCCATTAACACCATTAAATACATTCACATCAATTGATGGTATCACCAAGTTCCCCATTGAAAACCGATTAATTGATGGACATATTCAAGACTTTGATTCATTATCCAGATACTTAAGGCAATTTACTCCATTACAGTTTAGCGAGTCTATTGCTGACTTCCATTTACTATTATATATTGCTACAATGGAAATGCTACCCATGAAAGTAATAATAACATATTTTTTTGGTATTATTAAAATTACTAAAATTAAAAATATTTTTAGGATTCTATGGGTCCACTTTTAGAAGCACTAAAAACTAATGATAAACAAGCACTAAATGAATGGTCAAAATCAGACATGTGGGCCACACTTGAGCAATTGATCAGCAATTCTTCTGATTCTGCTGTATCGGGTCATGTAGGTAATGGTTTTGCATCTGCCCTGACAGAATCGTGGACATGCATACATTGCACCTTCCTGAACGAATCTGACCGGCAGTCATGTGATATATGCAGACTGCCAAGAGATATAAACTAAACATGTTTCAATTCAATTTACATGTATCTCATTCACAATAAATATAATATATATACATATTATATGTATTTTTTTAATGCATTGTTTATTATACCGAAAATAAAAATTAAATAACACGAGTAATATTGTGTAATGAATGTTTATTATGTAATGCATAAACATGTATACATATATAATATATATGTGTGTGTGTATTTGCATAATAAAAAAAAAATTATCCCAAAGTAAGAAAAATTCCAATTTGAATTAAGTTTTTTTTAATTTCAATAGAAATTTATAGCAATTTTTATCTTCATTGTACTCAGTACTGGTATTTTATTTTAATTGATTTTTCTTAAAATAAAGATTGAAAAACAATAAAGTTTATACCAAAGTAAAAATGACTATTTTTTAACCCTTTGACTCCTGAAATGAATTTTTCTTGTGGTTCATGTGGTCCAGAAATAAATTGAATGTCAATGAAATTACTTTTTTTTTGTTGATATTTATTCTATACACTGCTAAAATAAATGTTCGAAACTTTTTTTTAAAAAAGCAATTAGCTTTTAAAATTTAAGGGTTCTCAAAATTTGAAAATTAGTAGGTAATAAGTACAAATTGTACTGTACAATCGTAAAGAAAAACAAACAAATATGTGCAATAAAAACAATAAATCACGTGGCTAAATCCCAGATTATATGGCTAATTGTTAGTGTATAAATATTTATAAAGACAGTAACAGTAATACATTTTTACGACAACTTTAGTAATCATTGGCTAGTTTTTACTCATAAAATAAAATGCCTATAAGTTCTTTGATAAATGAGATAGCTCGTTGATTTTTTTTTTATCGTTAAAGCAGTAGTCAAAGGGTTAATATGTGTAAAATACATTTATTATTTTATAAGTACATGGTTCCAAACTAAATTTCATTTTTATTTTGAATAAAGTTAAATTTAAAATGCCTATTTCATAATGTATCTGTAGTATAAAACATAATAATATGGTAACAATCAACAATCATTCAGTGGCGTATTTACGGGGTGGATTTGGGGGATAGATCCCCCCCTTGCACTTCGACTTTTATTTTTTTTTATGAAAATATATAGTGAAATGAAAAAATATATGCCTAAGGGGGGGGATAATATATATTTCCATAAAAATAAAAATAAAAATCATAAAATGATATAATTCATAATACCTAAGATAACCTAGATAACAGCACGCCCGAACCGCATGATCACCTCGGTCACCTTATGATTAATTATTTCATCCCCCCCCCATAAATAATTTCTAAATACGCCGCTGCAATCATTTAAAATCTGTTTAAATTATTTTTCATTATAAGGATGCTACAGTCGTTTATAAGGGATTCTGTATAGGTAATTTTTAAGAAATTTAAATAAAATAAAAATAAATGTATATCAATTTTAAAATGTTTAAATTAATTTTAAAACTAATTTAAGAATAGTCCCATATTAGTACCACTTTTATTGTTGTTTAATCCCAATATTTATAAAAATTAAAATTAAAATATATTTTCATAGAACCATTAAAACAGATTCATGAAGTAATTTTAGAGTCATAATCCCTATTATAAAATTAATAGAAGATAAAATTTTGAAGTAGGGAACCTTGTGTAATTTACTAACAAGAAAAAAAAATTATTGAAGTTTAAAAAAGTAAAAAAATTCACATTTTAAATTTCAATATCATATTTTAAAATTAGTAAGTTAAAAAAAAAACCAAAACAAGATTTACTTCAAAATTTTGTATTCTGTCGATTTTATTATAGGTATTTTAATTCTGAAATCTCATTTTAAAAACCTATTTAAACAGTTTAAGCATTAACATGTTTTTACCACTGAAAAGTATTGATATTGCATCCACTTAACTATACAACTTAATAACCTTTAAATATGAAAAACATATACCTAATTATTCAAATAACTTTTTCATATAATTATATATATTTCCAAATAAAAAATAAAACATCAAACAACATAATTGTACTAATGTATAATTATTCAATATAACATTGTACAATTTGTTAACATTTAAGCAAATATATTGAATCTTAACCTAACATTTAAAAATATTTTGTTTTATATGTATTTATAAAATATGTCACAATTGTTGAAGAGAAGGCAGATCAGAAAAAAATAATTAAAACAAGATTTTACAAAAATGTATCAACACAAATGATTATTATGTTAATTTCAAATGACTGGAGGAAACTCTGAGTCATCGTTTAACTTAAATCGATCTTCAGATATGTCAGTCAAACTGTCGACATGATTGTCTGCATCTGTAATAAGAAATTGTGTTAAAACAAATAATGCATATTATTAAAATTATTTAATGTTAAGTACTAATTTTATATTTTGTAAATGTATGCGTTTTGTCTAATGAAAAAATCCACCAATGTTGTTATGACAAATACCTGACTGATTGGGCGAAGGATGTCCCCGTAGGGCACCAGCATAGCTTCCAACTGGATCTTTTTAGATTTAATCGCATATACAAATACACACAGATACAGCAGGTTCATTTGAAGGACAGCGATTTAGAGAGAAGGAATCGAGCAGCAGAAAACAAAACCAACAACGGTGTCAGTCAAACCATGTTAAAATTAAGGACTAAGCAGCATACTCACTTGCGACAGATAGTGTGCCATCCAAGCAATCTTCAGCTACATGATTAGTGTCTAACACTGCAGGCTCATTATCTGTTGCAAACAATTTTAGAAACTAGCATTCAATAACTTGTAACAATTAATGTTAAATAAATGTTACAAATGGAATAAATTTTAAATGTTAAGTAGTGTATTAAAGTTCACAAATAACATAATTTAAGAATTAAATCAAAAGAAAAGCAGCTGTGCAATTCTATCTAAGCAAGAGTATAATAAACAAGTTTACTTAAAATTCCTTTCTATTTAAATTGATTTTTAGTTTTCTAATAATGGAGTGTTAAAATGAACTAATATTAAGCTAATAATTTAAAATGATAAATGAAAAACTTAATTTATCAAATTCAATTTTACCTACCCAGATTTTTATTAATTAATGTCTCGGTTTTTAAATTTTTATCCAATTTAGTTGTGATATCCTTTGGTTTGATTGGTTTAGGGCTGTCCACTACATCTATTTGACCATCGAGTCTAAAATGTCAAGTTAAAAATAGTTAATAATAATAAAAGTAAGGCATGTCTATACGCAGGACATTAGAGCAACACCTTAACATTTTGTTGTTATCGCCCATAAATTTAATTGGCAATTCCCATTTCAAGTGAAAATATGAATTTAAATTTGTTTTCTGTTAATATAATGTACAAACATTTTTAAATTATTGGATTATAATTTTAAAGATGTTAACAAATTATGACAATATGTACCTATTTGAATTTTGAATAAATTACTACTATGTTTTTTTGACTTTGTTATAACAAAAACAGAAACCAAGTTAAAAATATATCAAAATTATTTATTACTCATTTAATGCAAGTTTTATTAAGTTTAATTGATTCAATTAACTCCTAAAATAATTAGTATTGTCCATACTATTATAAATCATTAATAGGCAATAAACAAACACTATTATTGCGTGGAGTATATACAAGATATATTTGTATATCATATTGGAAGAAAATAAATTTAAGTATAGGTTTTCACTTGAAAGCGAAGAATTGCTAGTTAAATTTATGGGTGAAAGTGATAACAACAAAATTATAAGGTGTTGCTTTAACATCCTGCGAATAGACATACTAACAAAAATATGACCATATCAGTGGTAAAAAGGTAAAAGATAAAAGAGAATTTTGTTTATTCCCTTTTAAAACTTGTCAAACTTTATATACATAATATTTGATATGAACTACCACTAATACTAAGATCAATATCAAAATATAATAATATTTTTTTTTTAAATATTATTATCAAAAAATCAACAAACTGTTTTAAATCTACTTATTTTACAAGTAGTAGATGAAGAACAGAGAGCTATTACAATATTATGTAAATGAAATATATGTATACAAAATTTTCCTATCTAGAAGGATAAAGAGTTTTTTCAGCACCTTCATCGAAAATATTAACAATTTGGAGTTTTGACATAATATTCGGGCACTCTGTGAAATAAAAAATGGAAAATTAAAACAAGATGCCGGCCACTGTAGTTGATGACTGCCTACCTACATGACTAGTCATCGCATCATAGTAATTAAAATTGGTTACAATTACTAACATATAAATTAGTAGTGGCACGTCCAAATTTTAATTTGTCACCTGCATAGGAATCTAAACGTTAATAGGTAAAAAACTAAATAAAGCACTATGAAAAGTAGGGTACAATGACATTACACAGCAATTTTTAATTTACAAATACCTCGTTGAATAATCTTTTGCTTAAAATCGGATTTTTACCAAATCATTTTTTATAGTTCTGACTAAAATAAATAAACATTAAATTTATGATTTGAAAACAAAAAATGTTGGGTTGAGTGCTCAAAAAAAAAATTAATTGATTCTTTAAATATAATATAATTATATAATTAATCATAATTATAGAATAAATATTTAAATTAAGAAAAACTTTTTTTTTAAATAATGCTTACTCACAATGTTAAAAATGCCCATTGTAAATTTAAAAAAAAATTGTATTGTTGATTAAGAGACATCAATTGATGGATAATGGTTTCACTTACAATAAAATGTCACTTAAGCCTTTTTACCTTTGACTGTCAATATTGTATAATCATAAAACATTATAACAAACCTATGAGTACGCCAAAGAGTACATTCACCACCATCTTCCATATCTAAATTATAGACATACAAATAGCCATGAGATGAAGCAACCAGCAACCTTAAAACTTTATCAACCCTAAAAATAATAGTTTAAAATAATAATATCATATAATAATAAATTTCCAAATTATATTTTGGTCAATCACATACATCACTATGGTACAAATATTTTTCAGTCCCTGAAAAGGCAGATGGATTGAAGCTACTGCTCTACCTTGATTGAACACATCTGTTACTTGAGTAGGTAAATAATTAGCTGATGCAGTAACGGCTTTTGATAAAAGTGACATCCAACTTTGTTGTTCTTCTGGCATTTGTGGACTATACAAAATAGAAAAACTCATAACAATCCAATAAACACACAATTTGATAATAGTTACATACATTTCTTTAGTATCATCTAATTTGAACACATGTACTGTTTCAGTATTGCTTGATGAACACAAGTATAGACCATCGATACTAAATGCCAAGCTACAAATACTGACACAGCGCTTAACACCACGACGAAACTCATACAGCTTAGCGCCATCAGCTATGTTGAACACTCTAATAACAGTACCTCGTTCACTGGCCGTCGCTATTCTGTTTCCTTGGTGACTAATAGCCATTGCCGCTAAAGGACTTTCGTGGGCTGAGATCATGGACACAGATTGCTAAAATTGAATAGAATTTAATTATTTACAGTAGGTACATTAATCATTATTGTTAAGTATTACCAAATTTATGGCATCGAATATTTGCACTTCACCAGTTGTACTAGAACCAGGATATGCCAAATAGCACATATCACTATTTGTAGATAAACAACAAAGTCCTGCTGGATTTGGTGGAGTATCTCTGATTGTATGTAAAACTTTCATGTCATGTATATTATGTATATACAATGATTCTTCTAAGCACACAACTAATCTCTATAAAAAATATATTATGATATTATTAAACAAAATAATACCTACTATAAACATGGTAAAAAGACGTTTCTTCCCCAGACGACATTTTGTATCTATACAAAAAAAAAATCACTCCTCAAAACAAAAATTTTTAAGTCTTCCTAGGTGGAAGTTGTTCTTCTTTTTCTTATTCAGATATGATAGTGTATTATTATTTTAAATTTAGAAACTAATATAAATCATTAAATTCACAATACTATTTTGAGTAACGTTCAATATATTAGTATACCTAATTGAAAAAAAAAAAAAGCAATCATGAAAATGTATTTGTTATACGCTTACGGAAACTACTGGCAAAATAGAAAAATGACCTAATGTACCAAATAAAATTTACCAAATATAAATTTGCTATCATAAAAAAATGTTTACTCAAAAACTCTTACTTGACTCTTTCTAGTCGAAAAATTACTTGTAGAAAAATAAAAATATAATATAATTTTAAAACTACAAATTTCCTTGTTTCGCTCAGAATCTAAATATTACAAAATATTAATTTAATTATAATTGTATTGTAACATAGTCCTTTTTGTCTAAAGTTAAATTTTAATTTTAACTTTAAAAATTGGCATTGTGTGGGGGGGATGTCTTACATTCAAAATACTATAATAAATAGAAAAATATTTTTAGTAGTTTTAGATTCTAAGCGGGAGCCTGTGGTTTTAAAATGTGTTTATTTTTTTTACTGTTATTAAAATATTAAATAAAATAAAAATGTCAGAATATAATATTTCTCCCCGATTATTACACAAAGCTAAATTTTTATTTATTTATTTTATTATCGTTGGAGCAATAGATCGCGATTAAAAATGAAGGTAGGCCAAATCCTGTATTAACTATTGTAAAGAATCGAAATGTATACACAAAATGAGTTTTAATATGGAAATGTGAATGAAAAAAAAATTGTAAATCTGTGATGGTTGTGATGAATATAGTGGGTAACAGATAATTTCCCCCGGTATTTGAGCGGTAGAATGGACTTTTTCACCATTCAAAAAAATTAAGTGGACATTTCCCTTACTCCCAAATTTTTTCTAAGTTCTAATTAAAATATAACACGCATAACCCTTTCAATCACGGTGCAAGTAGTATGTTACACAAACTTTTTATGAATTATACCTATAACTATTTTAGTTCTCATCATTTATATCAAAGAGTTGTTTGATAAGAATTTAAGTTTTGTTACAAAATAATGTAATATTACAACAATTAATTATATTATATTAATTATAATTTATGTATTACTCAAAATTTAATTAAAAACTAATAATTTTATCTTGTTTTTTACCATTATATTCAATTTTACTTTTCAAAAAAAAAAAAAATTATTTGTTTTTTATATACCTATTTTTAATTATATACCTATATATATATATATATTTTTTTTTTTTTTTGAGGGGGGGGTATGCTCTATACCAACAGGGGGAAATGTTCTAAAATGAAACGAATAAGACATTTTCCCGTGAAACTACCTTTAGAAGATAAAACAAGTAAGATATTGGTTTTGCTTTATTTTATTCATATTATTGACTATAGGTATATATTGTAGTATTGTATGCATAATAATATTTTATAAATGCGCACCACCTACTATTTTACACACAAGCCTCCACCTAACACCTATTATAAAATATGTATAAAGAAATATATTTTGGAGACCACCTCGTTGGTGTTTCACAGTAGGTACATACATATTGAATATTATTGTTCAATATTGTATCTTGTATAGTTGTATCTACAAAAAACCTTATTTTTACTTTTTAAAAGGCCATTAATTTTTTTAGCGCTAAAATTTTGCAAAACTGATAAGATTGTCTCCAAATTATTGTTCTATATATATTTGATAGGTATAAATATAATATTGTGTTTTTTTTTTGTTGTTTAATTTCCTTCGTTTTTTGTGAAATTTTTTATACTATAGAAAATTATTGATGTGCGGCGTCTTTTTAAATCTTGAAATTTTTACTGAAATATGTAATTTAGAACTATATTCTGTCCAATAAACGAAGTGCTTCCACCCTGCAAATTGCAATGAACGAAATGCAATTTTTTTTCATTTTAACTACAAAACGTTTGGTTGTTAAAAACACTAGATATAATTATTAATTTATTATAGTCTTATCACTAAAATCAGGTTCCCCGAAATCCAGCCCTGACTAGAATATTTAATTAAGTTGATTTTGACATAAAAATATTTTAGGGCGAAACATCCTAGTTTCTATAAATATATATAACACAACTATTGGAGAAATATACTCACGGCCCTGTTTAATTTCACACCCAGAATAGTATTTGAATAGCTGTAGTTACATATTTCGTTTCCTTTTTTGAAATGGCACACTCTTAACTTACGTGGCGACGACAAGCTGACCACTGCAACCAAGCTACTGCTGAATAGCCTTTCCACAATACAGATATCTTCAGATTCTATTATGGAAAAAAACAGTATAATTGTGTTATTATCACATAACACATTCATTAATTATTGTTCTAAAAAATAAAAACGAACTTTACCATTTTCATATATTTGGTCTAAATTATCAACGGAAGACAATGAGTACAGACGATATCCAGTCTTTGTACCAACTGCTAGTGACCTGAAACATTGATTATAGAAATTAGGTATAATATGTAATGTTTTAATTAGTTTCATTTAATTAAAGTAATTTATTTATTTATAATAATTATAAGCTCAGTTTCTAGTTCAATAGTCTCAACTTCGAGCACATAAAAAAAATATTGATTAAGAAATTTGGTGTGTAATTACAACGATAAATCAACTTAACAAATTGTTAAAAAGGACATTATTAAATAAAAACAAATTATATACTAAAATATGTACTTAAATACCAGGTAAATATGGTTGAACCATATAGATAGATTTATTTATTAAAATAATTTAAATTTTAGATTCTAGATTTATATTTTTAAATGTATGTTTACATTGAAAAAAATCAATTTATTTTGAAAGCATTTGGGTAAATACTGACACGTGTAAATTAAACAAAAAACCTTGCATTGCGATTATGAAATGCAGCGAGTATGAGTATCGAGTATGCACCGAGTAACCTTGATGGATGCATACAATGGTACGCCTGTAGTGTTTACTGTGGTTCTAGTAACATTTCAAGGTAGTTAATAGTTATCCCTAGTTTAGAAAACCTTGGTATTTAACGAAGAATAAAAAAAATAAACGCATAATTTCAAACGGCGTATATTATCAATTAGTATAAATATGTAACTTAACGTTAATAATATAATAATATTTAATGGCCATCTGTAGATACATTTAAGTAAAATTACAATAAAAGAATAACGAATATAATGGCCCACCATGGTTTAACCATATTTTAACACACTTTTTGTATTGTATATAGGATTTACAATTTAAGATATGACAATATGAGATGTTATAAAACTAGCTTAATTAATTATTTAACAGAAAAATGGATTTAGTATCTATCTAATATATATAATAATTATACATTATTATTATTTTCAAATTTCATTTATTAATTTCAAAAAAGTTCAATTAATTAATGATATTTGTAAGTTTTTTGATAATAATACAGACATTTTTCTGTCACGTACCAATCACTTTATCGCACAAAACTTTACTAAATTTACTAAATTTAAAAAAAAAAATAATACTTTCTGTCACTCACCCTCATAATTATGTCTTAGAATTGTATACATTGTATACATTATATACATATAATAGATATATTATATTGTTGTTTATTTATAATTTAAATGAAAATTAAATGTTAAACTAGATTTTATTTTTCGGTTATTTGATTATTTATACGAATTATATTTATACGAATATTAAAGATTTTCAATATTGTCAAAAGATGATTAAGAAAATAATTTTAATTTAATTTAATATTATAACTATTATCTTCTTAAATCTTCCTTTGCTTATTAAGTATTAGGGATTAAGATGTTTATTATTGAAAAGCACACTATTATTTTATTACTTTATCCTGTGTTGTCAGGCATACACTCACAAACGCAATGCTTTGTCATCGAATGGATGTATTATTGTTCCATCAGTTTGCCAATATACTATACATTCCTATTATTCATATATTTACATATATTATACATATACGTACATATACCAGTTGTTAAATTATAAACATGTTTTATATTATAATTAAAATTATATAACCTATACGTATTTATATAATTATAAAAGTCGTGATGTGTTCAATAATTATTATATTCGCCATTTATTATAATGCCTTACATTTAGTCTAGTGTGGATACTAAAAATAATTAAAATCCACATTTTTGTAACAAAATTATAAATAATTTTAAAAATTATATAACATACGTATTTATATAATTATATAAGTCGTGATGTGTTAAATAATTATTATATTCGCCATTTATTATAATGCCTTACATTTAGTCTAGTGTGGATACTAAAAATAACTAAAATCCACATTTTTGTAACAAAATTATAAATAATTTTAATATGAATATGTGAAAATATTTTTTTTTTATTTATACTTATAAAATAAACAATAAAATTTTTTTTATCAAAATATAAAATTAATCTTTCTGAAACTAGTAATATAATATATTTATTAAATATTAAACTTCATAAAAAATAGTTTTGTTTTTGAAAATATCTACTAAACACCAACTAATTTTACATCTTACATCAACAATTATTAGTGTTTAATTGTTAGTGATGTGGTTAATTATTATCGTAGATCTGCAGGCCACAATTGTTGATGCGGAAACGAAAAAATAATAACATTACATAGTATACCTAAATAATAAGTTATGTAATATGTATTTATTAATCTAGAGAAGGCGTATGATAGGGTTCCTAGAGAAATCTTGAAATGGAAGAAAGGGTTACGTGAATATAATTGAGGACATGTATGAAGAGACAAGTACAAAAGTAAGGAATCTGTGAAGAAAAATGTTGGATTTTAGGGTCAGAGTCGGAGTGAACCAAGGTTCGGCTTTGAGTCCTTATTTATTTTCCCTAATAATGGATGAAATAATATGGGATTTATAGGGTGAGGTACTATGGTATGTTTATAGATGGTATAATATTGGTTAGTGACAGCTTTGAGGAAGTGAATAATAAACTGGAAAAGTGGTGTAAAGCTATCGAGGGGAATGGATTTAAGATTATAAGGATAAAACACAGTATGATTTTGGAAAAAAGACAACACAAAGTAATTAGAGGAAAGCAAGTAATGAAATTGAGTGGGGATGTAGTGAGTGCAGTCGAGAAGTTTAAGTATATAGGACCTGTTCTGCAGAAGAATGGGGATTTTGAAGAAGATATGAAACATATAGGAATAGAGGTGGATGGATGATGTGGAGAGAAAAGTCAGGTATTTTGTGTGATAGGAGAATCCTAATAAGAAATAAAGGCATATTTTATAAGAAGGTAGTGAGGCCTGCAATTATGTATAGAGTATGGGTGTAACAGAGATTATAATGTTAAAATGGATAAGTGGAGTAACTAGAGAAGACAAAATAAGAAATGATTATATAAGGGGTAGTATTGGAATGGTTCCAATAGTGGAAAAAATGAGGGAGAATAGATTGAAATAGCTATAGGGCATATTTTAAGGAGGGCAGAGGCAGAGGCGGTAAGATTAGAAAAGGGAATATATATATATATGAGAAAGACAAAAAATGAGGTGGGGAGATCTAATAGAGAACGATATGTGATGAGCGGATGTAAGTGTATGCGAAAGATCGAGTTCTGTGGAAGAGGAGGACTAGGGTAACCGACCCCAAATAGTTGAGAGAGGGCGAAAGAATGAAGATGTAATACATACCTAATAAAATAAACGTGTACAATTTTGGGATTTAAGAGGACGCCACGTCAATGATTTCCAGTAGCAAAGACATTTCCAAGTAAAACAAATGAAACTACCCTTTAAAGTGATTTTTGAGTTATAATACCTATTATAAAATATATGAATAATATTTAGGAGGTATTTTGTACATTTTAGGAGAAACATTTTCTGTTATAAAAGGTATTTATGCTCAGAAACGATCAAATTAATTGTAATTGCATATATTATACTAGTCTCTAGATAGGTACGTAAATATAACAAGGTAAGACATTTAACTTGCCTATCTACATGACAAAATAGATAGGTATGTCGGCAACATTGCGATACGCACATATGTGTGAAGTATCCCCACTTTTTACCGTGTATTAAGTTCTCCACCTCTCATTGGTTACATTTCCAAGCTATCACCACAAAATTGAATGAAAATCGGAGAATCGCTATATTTATATTATATTATTATATATTTTTTATAGAAATATACGGACAAAGTGGGGATGCGCATATCGGACTAAAATTCGTATTTGTTGCTGACATACCTATATATTTTGTCATGTCTACCTATATATAATGTAATAATTTAAACCATTTTCTAACTGTAGTTAACAATACCTAGTAATTACAATAGAATACTATGTACTATTTTTTCGAAGTACATACAGTTTTTTCACCAGTTTAATATTCTGGAAAAGGATATTCATATTTATAATATAGCCTATAGGTGTATGTATATATATTTGTACCGACACTCGCATTTTATTTAGGTAAATCCAATGTTTAGAAAGAATGACGTTCATGAACTGCATCCACGTTCATATTTTGTTTCTGTCAAATATAACGTAAACGTGAATGACGTTCATATTTTTAAGATATATTTGAATGATTCTCAGGTCATTCAAATTAAATTAAAATATATCAAGATTTCGCTATAAACCTCATTAGAAAGTTTATTTTGTGTAACTATTTTTTATCGAACGTTGGATACATTCAATTTATCCATATTACATAATATATATATTAATATATCAAATACATTTTTCAAGTTTTCATGAATTAATGCTAAATTTTACATATTTACAACCATATCTTCTTACAATATTAACAGACTTAAAACTTTTAAATGAAGCCACAAAGTTGGTAAACAAATACAATAAATATATTTCAAAAACAAAATTTTAGCTGTAAGATCAACTCTTAAAAATGAAATAAGTAAAATTATTTTAACAAGAGATCTTGCTTAGCTTTTAATGATAAAAAATCATTCTTTAACAGTAAGTTTCCCAGAAGTATGTACTGCTCTTTTATTGTTTTTAAAAATTCCTGTTACATATGCAAGCGTGAAACGGGTCGTTTTCCAAGCTAATAATTATTAAAGGATAGGTACTTAAGAAGTATAATGACACAAGATCGTTTAAGTAGCCTGGCATTATTTTCAATCGAACAAGAAACAGCACGAGAGGTTAACTTCGAGGATTTAATTGAAAAGTTTTCTGAAGAAAAAACAAGAAAGAAGAGATTTTGATAAAATTTGCTGGACATTACCTTAAATATAAATTATATATATTAAATTCTGTATTATAAAAAATAATAAAAAAAAAAAAAATACAAAATGTTTAATAATAAGTGACCATAAAAATAATTTTATACCAAACATACATGTTTTTAATTATTTGAAACCTATTAGCAGGAGCGGATCTAGAGATAAATTGTGTGTGCCTCATATTCCCTTCCCCCAAATTTGTAATTTTGTCATGGGCATTAGAAGTTCTAGTTGTGCCATTGGGAGAAACTACCAGAATTTTTAAACTAAAATAAATATCTCAGGAATAAATCAATATTTGTTGGAAATTGAAATTAAATGGAATGAAGGTATACTCAAATACAATGAACTCAAATTTCAGATTTTTAAAAGCAGAGCAGTAAATGTTATTTTCAAAACTGGAATAAATGTTAGATAATTTCAATGTAAAATTATAAAATTTAAAATATACAATGTCATAAATCGAATGAATAGGTACATTTTTTTTTTTTATAAATTAAATTAAGTTTTTGAATATTTTATCACATAATATAGAAAGTCAACTACATATTTGGTGAAAATTTAGTGTTTTTAATTTCGGTAATTTTTCTAAGGTATAGTTTTCCTTTACAACCACGGTTTGCTGTCTCCGTCTAACCAACTGATAATATACGAAATTTACATCCAGCATTCTCAGGGCCGAGGGCATGTGTCAGGAACATAGAAATACCTAAGTCGCAATTTCAATAGTATTTATGAGAATGATATTTTTGATTGTTTTTGCTTATTTGGCTTTTTCTAAGCGATTTCTCAATTTTTCGCCAGGGTTCTTAAATGAACTAAATTATTTAGGGAGAGGAGAAATGTAAATTTGTCATATTGCCAGGAACGTTACTGTCGTTCGGGCTAGCCCACCCTGAGCATTCTAATCACAACTTTATAATTATATAGAGATAGTACTATAGAATTTGATGGTAGGAAATAGCAATTTGAAGTTTTTTTAGTATTATTTAAAATTACATAATTTATGCTGCGTTTCTGTATTAAAAAAGTTGTGTTTAACAATCAGAGTTTATATAATATAATAAGTAATTTCTACTTTGGTATTAATTTAGTATACAAATATAAACTTACGCATATATGTACACGTCACCTTCACACCCCCCTTGACCTTCCTTGCGCATTAAAAAACCCTATTGAAAAAATCGAAAATGACTTCTTTAGAGTAGGCAACTAGATTCAATTTTCTACCGAAAACTAAAAACTTATAAAGATCGAAGTACTCCTTCTGGTAGAAATTTTGTTTAGAGAAAAAAAAATAAACATTGTAAAATTACTATAGCTCCCCCCTCGCTACCCTCAGAATCTAAAATACTTTTTCCCCCGTCAATTTTTTCAATTTAGTTAAATTAATGTACAACTAACATTATATTACATTTTTTCAGGTCTTAAAATCTCTATTACCGACTATTTGGACTTAACTACCTCAAAATTAATAATTTTGTTAACAATATTTAAATGACTATAAAAAAAATCGTGACTACGGATTTCGAAGATTTTTTAAATTTAATTAGATTAACATATATTTAACGTTGAATAAAATGTCCAAATCTTACAACCCAAAATTACTTCTTTTAGGTCTTAGAAAATTAAAATCTAAAATGTTTATAAATAGTCAAAAATTGCAAAAAAAAATTTTTAAAAAATTTAATCAACGTGAATATATTACTAAATTAAATATTTGATGTATAAATTTCAAGGTTTTAATGTCATTATTTTCGAAATTACGAAGGAATTAAAAATCTCCATTTGACAAATTCGTATTTTTGCTTTTTTTTTCATCATTTTTTGGTAGTTTTTCCTTACGCATTAAAAAACTATTGAGAAAAACGAAAAATCACCTCCGTAAAGTACCAACTAGACAAACAGAGAAAAAGAAAAAAAAACATCATGCTAAAACATGTTACGCTCAGAATCTAAAATAATGTCCAAAATACAACGGGGACAGGACCGTCCCGAAGTAAGATTTTTTTTTTTTGTAGGGGGAGGGGAGTGAAATTTAAAAAAAAATAATATAACACTCATCTTCAAAACGTAAAATAAACAGAAAAAAAAAAAACGATACTTAAATACATTTTTTCTACTATTTGCCGACTGCTTTCCGAAGTTGTGATTGAGGGTGAATCAGCCTCCCTTCACGGGACGGCTCTAAACGGGGATTTAAGGTGTCTATAATAACATATTTAGAAACCTAGAAGTAAAATGTATATATTATGTATAAAATATGAAAAACCATTTTTTTGCCCTCCCCCTCAGTTTTTATCAAGAACCGCCACTGCACCTCCATTTGTACTATTAATTGTATTTTGTCTAAACCTATAAACCGGGTTGAGTCACTTCACCCATTTGGACAGTTAGTAACGGAGTAAGTAACAAGTAACAGGTTAAATTTAATATTGGGTAAGTGTACTTCTTTCGGTTACATCTATATACTCGTATAACTTGTACGATCATTCGGACAGTTTAATACAAAAGTCTAAAATATCCCCAGATTTTCTGTAAAACAACATGTTGGGTAGGTAACAGCTCAAATTAAATGCATTTTGTAACTCGAATAGTTTAAATCGAAAATATTCAAGAAAAATATCCAACGATTTGTTATGAAGTTATGAATAATCAAGTCGGGTAAAAACGACTCGTTTAATACAAAAATGTTGAGTAAAATATGTCGTTTTAGATAATACAAAAATACTTTCAATCTAAATCCGACCACTAAATTCTCATTGCATTATCGATTTTAGCGTTAAAAATTTCACAGACTTCAAAATCAAATATTCTAATAATCGGATGATCCGGTAAAGTAAAAACATATGAAAAAAAAAGCCGGTCGTAGAGGGTGAAAAAATTCGTTCATAGGATACATGGTGAATATACTTGACAATTACTGCAGATTATACTAATAATATATATATATATATAATATATATGATACTATTATATAATATAATGAACAAAAAAATTTGAAGAACGTGCAAAATATTATTTAGAAACAAAACGATTCGAACCGAAGACCCCTCGTATAATGTTATGTAAACATAAAAATACATATTTTTTTTTAAAAAAATGACAAAAATCTAATTTTTCTGTAAAGTACTTATTATGAATTAAATGACTCAAATTGAAAATTTCTATAAATAGCTTAAAATTAGGAAAAAAATTTCCAAAATGTTTTTGTTCATAATGTGCTAATATACGTACCTATTTGATATTTCAAGTTTATAGATCCATTATTTTCCTAAAATTCGAACACATTTCATACCAAAATGTCGAAAAAATGAAATAGGTATTAAAAAAAAAAAAAAAAAAATTGAAATGGCTATTAAAAAATATTGTACCTACCGATTTTTAAAATTATTTGTATGTAGCTATAATGGCTTTTTTTAACACTATAAAATTTTCAGATCTTAAAAACTAAAATAAGCCTATTATGAATTAAATTTCTCAAATTTGCATATTGCTACAAATAGCCTAAAAATGTTATTAATAATTAATTATATTAATATTTTACGTATATACGTTTGTGATGAAAATTTCATTCCTCTAGCATATTTTCGGAATTATAAAAATTTTTACCACAATCGTGTTTTCTGATTTTTATGCTAATTTGTTGATAGTTTTTTCTATCAAAAAATGATCTCTCTAAAGTACCAACTAGATGAAATTTGCCAACAGAAACCAGGTAAGCTTGTATAGATCGAAGTATTCCTTTCTGGTAGAAATTTTGTACGCAGACAAAAATAAAACACATCATCGTAAAACCAATACATTCCTTACTTTGCTCAGAATCTAATATACATAATATCATTGATTATAACATCATATACTATATATTATGATTTATATAATATTATGTTTATGGTGTGATGTAGGTATCATATAATATGGAAAAATAGTAACTAATGTCTGTCCACTGAGTAAAGGTACGAATAAATACGTAATTTTTAATACAAAAATTATTGCGTTTATATTTGTCACTAATTTATAATAGAACGACAAAATAATAAAATCTCGAATAAAACTGATATACCTATATTTTATTTTACAGCGATAATACTGAAAATAGGATACCACTAAATTGACCAATAATATAAATTAATGATTTGCATATATTATCATTTAACATTTTAATCACGCTGTTCTTATAGACGGATGTTCGAGTTTGCAACATTATGCATATTTATTTATTTTTACTTATTTTATTATTACAATGTGCCAATATAAATGTCTTAAATGTACATAATTATGAAAAAATATCGTACTTGCTCAATACTTTTTTACCAGCAGTACCAAAACTGATATATTTGAGTTGCAATGAAGTACCGTTCGACATTAAATATACAATGATATTATAATGTATGCGGAGAATAGGTACGATGATACGTAATCCGATTTTTAGCACTTCGCGCACTGATCGAAAACGGAATACATCACGATGCGTACGATCGGGAACGCCACGTAAAAATTTTAAAACAAAAAAAAAAAAAAAAAAAAATTCAAAACTGTTTTCTACGAGAAATGCGCATGTGGTATGTCGTATGTATAACAATAATATTAAAACTATAGGTGTATATTATAATATATTATACGCGCGAAATTTAACGCCGAATAAAATAGGATGTATATTTATGTGGAAAAGTGAAATATTGCAACTGCAGATGCGGTGGACTAGCAGCGATTTTCCCGTCAAACTGCATTGTTTAGCACCATTTTGAGCACGGTATTATTGACCATGGCGCGACGCGCGTACAGCGTAGTCAGCTAACCACACACGCACAACTGGCGGCGCGCGTACAAAATATTATTGTGATCGACGCCGTGTGCGCGTATAAAATAATAATATATTGTTGCAATAGTATAAACGTCGTCATATATAATATACTACACTGCTTGATGTGTGTATATAATGGATACAATATTATAATATATACGTGAACACGTGTATTATTATTACAATATAATATTACCCTGCGAACACATTGGCGGACCACAGCGCTTTACCAGGCTAATAAGTGCATTGTGTGTGGCGGCGGAAAGCGCGTCGTGAACGCTGTGTGCCAGTGCCACCTGCAGGCTACAGTCACCACCACTCACGTCTATACACCACCCGACCAACAACACCGCAAAAGTTTGCTAGTGGGACGGCGGGAAAAATAACGACGGCGCGTGTCAACCGCTAAAATCCGTATATTTACTATTTTAGTATCACGTTAGCCACAATATATATACATGCGTTATCCCGGTAAGAATTTTGTTTTTAATCTTTCACGACCGCAAGATACCTATCGAACGAAAATACGAACGTTTTCTGTGTGAACACGATCGAATAGAATAATCATTAGCATAAAAAAAAAAAAAAAATATGAACAATAATATAAAAACAAAACTAGTGTCAATAACTATCAATCGCAAGGATCGCGAAACTGCGGCGCATACACACGGCGCGACGGAATATAACAATAACAATATTATAGCACAGACCAACGAAGAAACACTTTCGCCCATCGAAAGTGTACACGTGGGATTGGCGCAAAACTTGACCTCGAATATGACCTGGTTAAAAAAAACGTAATTTATTTTGAACGCATTGCAATCGGACTGGACTGGACCGCCTTGACTTTTAATATAATCAAACAGCTGTTTATTGCATTATATCATAATACATTATTAATATTTTTTTATTTCGGTTTCTAGTTTTGCACCGATTGCTCGCAACGAATTTTTTAACTCTAGAAATTCGCCGACTCAAATCGATGCGAAATACACATTTACACCGGTTTAAATATAAATTCGCGGTATTAATCGATTACCTTCGACAGGGTCAAAAACTCAAAACTGGTAGTGGCCAAAATTCATTCGGCCAAATCGTCGACAGTTTTATTAAATTTTTCAGGATGTGGTCATTTTTGGTTCATCAGTTGGCCGAAAAGCTGTATTTCCCCATTAGCCTTCGCTACTCCATTGACCAAGAGCGTAGCCAGAAGGAGAGCTAAGGAGGCTATATCCCCCCCTCCTTCTTAGCCGTGTTTTTTTGCTATTTATGCTACATTGATTTCAGTTATTTAGTGATAGTTGTAGTTTTATTTATTGTGTGGTCGTAATTTTGTTAATAACAATTGTTATAAAATGGATGATAAAAGAAAATATGTATGAACACGACCATTGTAATGTAATAAAAAAGAAGAGTTCAAAGAAGACGACGTTGTTTAAATGTTTGATCAAAATACTCCTAGAAGAATGCAGTTAGCAGTTTGAGGATCCTAATTGTTAAAATAAAATGTATATTATAAAAATAACAATATTTTATATATATACATAATACAAAATTAATATATATAAAAATAAAATGTCTAGAATATCCACAAAATGTTTATAAAGGTAAAAAATTGTTTCGTCTACAGTCATCCGGTTAATCAACATATTGCTACTTACCAAAAGGACGCTGCTGCACATGCGATTTTTAAAGGGTTCTGTATAAGCAATTTTTATGAAATTTTAAGAAGAATCTCATCATTTAAAAATGTTTAAGTACATTTGAAAAGTAATTTAAAAATAGATCTGTGTTAGTACCATTTTTTATTGTTGTGTAATCATGATATTTTTTAACAAAATTGTTTTTCGAGAAAACATTGTTCTCGGGCTGTAGTTGTAATTTATAATTAAAAATCCAAATTAACAACAATATTGTGTCGAAATTTAGTTTCTTAATTACAACTACAGCCCAAGAACAATTTTTTCTCGTAAAACAGTTTTTTACGATAAAATAATGAATGTATGTAACCCGATGATAACTTATATAATCGAAACTAGTTATATTATAACCTTTATAAACATTTTACAAATGTCTACTCAGGCACATTTTTTTTTTATATATTTTTTAATATATATTGATTTTGTATTAGGTATATAATAATATATAAAATATTGTTAGTTTTATAATTTTGTTATATTCTTATATATAGATATTTTTAAAAAAAAATGTTTTCCTAATTGTTGTTATATTTTGTGTTGTATAATATTATATTAAACCAATATACTTTTTGACACTTTTAAGTAAATATTTTATTATCTATATAGGTATAATATATGATAGGTTTTATTATCTACATAAGGTACCCTACCTACTCACTATTCTAACAACGAACTTTTTTATGGCATTATTAATTTTAATCTATTTTTAGTAATTTTACAATAAAAAAAATTCATTCAAGATTGAAATAATAAATATAAACAAAATGTATTTTTAAATTTTGTAGTTACTAAAACAACATCAGGTAATTTGGTTGTTAAATAAAACCATTTTCAAATTTATCTTAATGTCACGCCTGACGTTAGCCGATTACGTACAACTTTCAACAATTAATTTTCTTACTGTACGATACATTGTAATGGTTAATTTTTTTTGGACATTATTTGAGTTTTCGAGTGAGGCCCCTAATATCAAAACCAGCCATCTCAACTTTTTGACATTTTTCAGGAAGCTTGAAAAACGATAAAAGGGTAAAATTTTTATTATATGATTTGGAAGTCATATGAAACCAGGGGCATACGCAGAGGAGGGCTAAGGGGCTGAAGCCCATCCCCATTTCCAGTATAATTCTATTTTTTTTATGTTTCATGTTATCAATGTTATATATTATATATATATACAGTGACGTATTTTCAACTTTTTTTCTGGGGGAGGGGGCTATAAATATATTGAAAACCAATCATTAATATAATAATGATATTTATATGAATAATTTATATATTTTACTATCTTTAGGCAAAATCGCTTAGTTTACAGACAAAGGACTGTTAGTAATTGGGAGGGAAGTTGTAGAGTCCGTGCACTATTTTGGTAAGCATAAATAATACTTATTAAAAATATTTAATTTTAATTTTTAACTTTTCAAAAGGTTTAGCCTTAAACGCACTTAATTTTGATATTTTTTTAAAAATAAATAATTTTTTTTTAAGTCATCAAACTATCTATTTTCAATTATTATTGTTTAAAAAAAAGTTCCATCAACAAAAATGAAGTTTTGGTATTTAAGTTTTCAAAATTAATATTTTTTGATTCTTTTTCAGTACCCCTGGACCTCCTCTCCGTAAATACATCATAATATATCTTTTTAACAGTATTATATTCTATTACAACAGTAAAAAAACACCATTTTTATTCTTTCATAACTAATCTTGTGTCTACTGATGACTTATTTATTTTCAAGCCCTCCCCCATTGAAAAATCCCGGCATACGCCACCGTATGAAATCATTGTATCGTAGTATGTCCATATGGTGTGTAAATATTGTCATTTAGTTGAAATTATCTTGAGTTACAAGAATTTTTAGTTTTGAATTAGCTGGTTTTAATACGCTATTTTTCTGTTTTTTTTTTTTCGTGTTTTTAGAGATTTAGCTGGTTTTGAAATCATATTTGTAAATTAACTGATTTTTACACCAAATGAAAAATGCCTAGAGGTAAACACTACTTGAATATTATTTTATTATAACCAATGACCAAAATAAAATGGTATAAATTCATTTACAGTAGGATTCATTAGTATGTGTCACTGTATACCTACCGTACTTATTGATACTGTATGTATATTATATTGGTTTACATTTTTGAAGTGAAAAAATATTATTTTAAAAAATATGATGGAACAATGATATAGTTATTTATTTCATTGAACGACATAAAAAAAAGTGTTATGGAATCCTTAGAATGGAAAAATATAATAAATTCTTCAAATATAATGCATGGGAGGAATTGCTGATGAAATTAAAAGTACAGTGGACAACCGCAGAAAAAAATTTCAAGCTTACTATACTAGCACTTCTTTTCATTCTGAAACCATGCACTATTTTAATAAATAATACTTATTCCAAAATATTTCATTTGAATTTGAAATTTTTAACATTAAATACACTTGACTTTGTTATTTTTGAAACATTTTTATAAAATATTTTGTATCACTTGGAAAAATGTTATTATTTAGCATGAATAAAAACATTAGATATTTTTCTTGATTTTTTTACAGTTATATAAAATAAACTGAACAGTAAATGGTAGTATCTATGAGAACGGAATATTTTGTTCCGTTTTGGGGATTTTTTTAAATAAAACCAATAAAGTAACACAAATTCTCAAAACAAAACAAAATATTCCCGATGAGATAAAAAAAAATCGCAGGCAGGATAAAAATGTCCTTGGGGATTTTTTGTTTCGCTTTGTATATATCGCTTATATGTGTATATCGCTTTATATCCCCTTACAAATTAATTTTTAATTTTTATAGGATCAAAATGTTCTCGAAAAAAAAATAAGAATTTCCTTAAAAATAACAAAATATCCCCATAGAGCATAAAATCCCTGGAACAAAATATCACCTTACCATTTTATTTATAAATTATTTTTAGATATTTATATGAAAATTAAGAATATTTTAAGTTTAATATTTAGATGTAGATATATTCGACGAAAAAGTGAGTTGTAAATATAATATTAAAACATTCATTTGGTATACTTTTAAGTTTTAATACATTTTTTTTAAATTTTAAATTGATTATTTCTTAATTTGGTAATAAATTATAAAGGTATGTACCTAAAAATCAAGACATAATAATAATGTTCATCGAATTTTGATTACCAAAAAACTCTGACCATATTTATAAAATCATTGTAAATGACAAATACATTTATTGGATGCCCAAAGATTTCTTTAAAAATTCTTTTATTTTTATTTATAATATATAATACATCAAAATGAAAGCAGCACTAACAAATTTTAAAATGGGCATTTGATTTCTCATGTGCATACATTCACTCGGACATTCGTTGAAAAATTTATGGATCAACTATTCGGAATTGTTAGGGGTGTCACGAGGGTAGTGGTACCAACCTTAAATATTAATAAAGAGATTTATAACAATATTTATATTTTTTAAAGTAATAAATGAATTAAAACTAATAAATAATTATACATTTTTTATTTAAACATAAGAATATTAAATAAAAAATATATCAAATTATTATATATGTCTCAATACTACATTTATATTTATGTATCAAAGAATATTTAAATCTGTAAATTTCCATAGCATAAAAAAAACAGTTTAATTTACAAGTAAAATATTATATAGGTACAACAAAGTACAGATAGGTAATACAGATATACAGATACGTATACTCCTAATTTACATCCAAAATATACTTAAGATTATTATTAATAATAATACAAATTATTTTATACAGGGATTATAACTGTTGGTTATTATATTAACTGTAATAGTTTATTTTTTTAAATATTATCATTGAAATATACATATTTTCTTTTAAATGTATAGACGATACAATACTAAGACAAATCTTAATATAATTTTAACTAAAATTAGAAATTAGTATTTATAAATCAGACTTATGATATTTACTAAGAAATATTTTAACTGAAATAAATCTTAACTATTGGTATTTATCACTTTAAATAAATTTAAGAATAACTAAAGTACAAATTAAGAAATATCTAAGGTACATTTAAATCAACCTTACAAACAGTATTTTGCGAATAAAAAATTATTATAAACACTTTTATAAAAAATGAAGTAGTACCTACCTACCTATTTCTATGCTTTATTTATTAATTATTGTTTTTAAATATGGATATTAACAAACAATCTAGATTACTTTAATGAGGATTTTAATTATGATTGGCTTGCATTGAAGAACTTATTTGTGTTTAAGAATATCGATATTCAAAACCTTGTCAAAAGGTAAGTCCTTACTCTACTATAAGTACTATAAATAATTATTTTTACAAATATATTATTTACCAGATTTTAAGATTTTGAGTTGTCAGAAAATATTCTCAAGGGCGTCATATATATACCTAGTATGTTTATAATATTTACATTTTTTTTTTTTTAAATAATCCAATGAAGTGTTAAAATTGGCCTATCTAAATGTTCGCACAACTGGAAAAAAAAAAAACTAAAAACGCCCTCTAAATAATCTTCCCAATTTCATTAGACGACTATTAGGTACTGATGAAATTACAAAAATATTAATTGCTGTAATATTGTATGTAACTGGGAATCAAATTAAATAAATTAAAAAGAACTAAATAAATGTCTGAAAGAATGTTCTAAAAGAACTTGCTGATAAGAATACAAATATATATTAACTTTTTGACATAATACTTAAGTAATTCTTAGTTCCTTTTATAAATACCACTAGTGAATTAATGATAAGTATTTACTTAACCAAGTTAAATTTTAATGTAATCTATAAATTGGCTATAGATGTTAAAGTTATAAAGTAAGATATAGAATAAATATGAGTATTTTTATTATATGTGTTCTACCAATTTTTTCACACATATCGTATGCTTTCTATCTGCATATTTTCAAATACTATAAAAGATGAGTAATATTTAAATAAATTAAAAAATTAAATTTATCATTGGTACCTACATTGTTAATTACATTATACCTACCTACATTCTTCATTTTTGTATTTATCCATTACAAAATATTTTCAACTCACATTCACATATTCACTTTCAAAATAATAATAATAGGTAATGTAAAAGATTGTAACAAGAATAACTAAATATATTCTTCATATAAATAAGGGAACAACTTTTGTTTAACTACAGTACTAACATTTTATTAAACATGTGAAATACAGTCTTGATACCTTTTAAACACAAATGTATTAATACAATTAATGATACATGTATCTACTGAAACGTATATAATAAATATGTATAAAAACAAAGTGAATTATGTATTAGTTATAAAAGCCCAAAGTAAATATCTTTATAAAAATTATGAATGTAACTAAATGATAAGTTTTTTAGTGTTCAAATACAATTTTTTTTTTTTTGTAGTGCTTATAATATAATCAAACATTAGAAAAAAAATTATGTGTTAAAAGCTAGTATTTAAACAAAATAAAATAAATTATGAAATCAGTTTAACACTGTTCATTCAATGGATCCTTCATCATGATCTTGTGAATTTCTATTACCATTATTATCAGTACTATCAAGTTGCCATTTATTAGGTTCAGTAATTGGTTCAGGTGGAGTTTTAGGCTTGTTGTTAACAATATGCTGTGTATCTTCACCACTACCAGAATAACGTTTTCTATTATACTCCTTTGAAGAATTCCTAGATCCACTGCGACTCTTGCTACGACTACGACTACGGCGATTTGGTGAAGCTGAATAACTGCGCCTATCATAATGTCTGTTTCTATCATATTGCCTCGGTCTATAATGGAAGAAACGTGGTCTCCCACCACCTCTCTGACCTCTATTATTCCAATTATTATTATTATAGTTATTATAATTTTGTCGGTGTACATATCCACCGCGATGCTGGAAGCCACGATTTTGAAAACCACGGTTATGATGATTTTGATTTTGGAAACGTGGTTTATAGTATGTACCACGGTTACGATTATTATAATATGGCATGCGATTACGATGATGCATAGAACGGGAACGAGACCTTGAACGAGAGTATGAACGTGAAGATGAACGGGAACGATTTGAACGCGATGATGAATACCTTCTATGGCGAGGATATGATCCTGACCGACTCCTCGACTTTGACTTAGATGCTTCTTTAGGTTTTTTCTTAAATGGTGATTGACTTGAACGAGCTCCAGTGCTTCTACTTCTTGAATATGTCATTCTTCTCTTAGATACTGACCGGCTACGTGATCTCTGTTTGTTATTTGGACTTGAGTAAGACTCTTTTTGTTGAAATTCCATATTAGTCATATTATTTTCAGACACAGGATGAGTTGATACAGGTTGATTAAAATACCCCTTGTTATTTGTTGTATCATACAAAGTAGAAAACGCGTGATCTGTATTAGTTTCATTATTATTTGAAGTTTGCGTTCTTGTTAAATCGTGATTAGTGGATAAACGATTGTTATCCCAATTATATGATATATTTTCAGTTGGCTCTTTTTTCTTAGGCTTAACATAAGTTGTAGTAGTTGTTGGTAATTGCATTTTAAATTTAGGTGTTGGAATTAATGATGGATCTTCCACATATTTGTAAGTATTTGGCATTTCTATGATTTCATTTGCTTTAAATATGTCAGATTGTTCATTTTCCTTATCAGTTACATTTTGATCATTAGGTTTATCTTGTTTAACATACTTTTTAAAGAAAATGTTTTCTTTTAAACTTGATAAATTTGATTTAACACTCTCGGGATCAGGGAGACTGGATTTCTGTACAATTTGCTGTTCATTCTCAAATCCTTGTTCAGTGAACTTGTGTTTCTTTGATTTGCTTTTTTTATGATGATGATCTTGATCTTTAATACCTTTTTGTTTATTTTTAGATTCCTTTTTCTTGTGTTTATGAGATTTTTTCTTGTCTTTAGCTTTCTTCGATTTCTTTTCAGCTTTTTTTTCTTCATTCTTTAAAACACATGCATCATGTAATAATCTTTGAAGATCAAGTCCAATTTGTTTACTTTTCTTTCCTTTGCTTGTTTGACTTAATATTAATAACTTTTGGATTCTTCCTTCTATATCATTTTCTTTGTCTTTACTTAATTGTTGAGATTGAGAATTTTCTGTGGTAATAAATGAGGGATTACAGGGTAATCCACCACCATTTGTACTATTTCCATCCATCATAGCTAAGCGTTTGCTGAATGGGGATAATGATCTTTCTTTTTCTAATTTTTGTGAATCATTACCAGATGATCCATCGCTGGAACTATCAGAAGAAGACGTATGATCAGAATCACTATCAGAAGAACTATTACTGTCATCGTCTGAAGAACTTCCTGAACTTGAACTATCACTAGAACTACTATTAATACTATTATTTGAACTGCTGCTACTACTTCCAGATTTCTCAAAATCTAAATCCGTGTCGATTTTTTTTTTAGTAAGACTTTCAAATGCATTTGCAGATGTTCTACCAACTAAGAGAGTAGACTTCAGATATTCAATAGATGCTTTTGCTTCGTCATGATCAGGCATTACTTGTAAGCATTCTTCATAATATTGTAATGCATCTTCCAATTTATTTTGCGATTCTAAAGTTCTAGCATACCCCATTAATGTTTCTCCAAGATACTTGCGTCCATTTACATGTTTAGAATTAATTTTTAAAGCAGATTTCAAATCTTCAATTGCTTTTTGAAAACGACTAAGATTGGCATATAAAGCACCTCTGGCAACATAAGCTTCCACATTTAACGAATCTATAGTCAACGCTTTATTTAAGCATAGAAATGCTTCAGAATGTTGTCCAGCTTTAAAATATTTAATTCCATCAGAAACACTTTGTATGGCCCATTGAGCCGACTGAATTTTTCTCAATTCTAATGCAACTTCTTTTTCTGGGAAGCTTCCAGACAATGCAGGAAAAATTGAATATCTATTGTCAGATAAACCTGTTATTAACTCCAGGTTACAAATATTAGAGGGATTTTTAAATCCTGTTGAACTTTGTAACATAGAGTCATACGAATCATCATTTTTACCAGCATGAAACAATTTAAATGTCTGTGGACAATTATCCATGTTAAATAAACCAAGTAAATCTTTATATTTTTTATGACATTTAACTCCTTTTATTCCACAAACTAATTTACAGGCTTCAGGAACAACCTCTAATACTTCACAACATAAATTATCCCCAATACTAAGACCAGGAATAGTTGCTGGACAAAAACCACGAACATTAATATCAGAAACACATCTAATAGGTTCAGTATATGTACACAATACCTTTAAAATTAATCCGGATATTGTTTTTGAAGATATAGAAGTAATGATAATTTCACCTTCTGAGAGTTCATTTAAAAAATGTTTCAACTTAATTTCTTTATTGATGTACCCAAACACTTCATAAGGTGGCATTACAGTAAATGAGTTTGTTTCAAAGTCTTCACATTGTTTCGTTTTATTGTTAGCCAACAAATCAACATTAAAAAATGTCTTTGAATGGTTTACAATAAATTTATGGAGTTTTAGTTGTTTTTCATTGTCCAAATCGTTAACTATAACTTGTCCATTAGTAAAAGATGGGAAACTGAAGCTAGAAAGTGCATTGAATACTCCAGCATCAACTACTTCACTTCCCAATGCTTCTTGTAATTTTGGCCCATGGTATTGAAGGGCAGTATACAGCAAATCTTGATCCAGTTCAATTTCCATTTTAACTGAAAATAAATATAAATTAAATTATTTTAATAAAAATAAATATGTATACAAATATATTAATTATTTAGGTATAATTAAATAAAACATCTAAGTAAAAAGATAAATATATTATTAGTCATTTAACCAAGAAGCAAGCCTATTTATGAGATACATATTTTAATATTTATATTATTAATAGGCTGAAAGTTGATCAACAATATATAAAACAAAATTATCAAATATACATTTAGTCGTCATCAATGAAATAAAATAAAATAAGCTGCTGAACAATAATTGTATTATGACACAAAACCATGGTAACAGCTTCCCTTGATTAATTTGTTGAATATTAAAAAAAAATTAGACAGCTTTAAAAATAAAATAACATGTTATATGTTATATAATTAACTACATAATATTATGACATTTTTCACTTCAGTTTTAACCAAGAATTTTATAAATTTTGTTGATCAGCTTTGCCTGATAAATATATTAAACACTATGAACTTTAACTAAAATAAAATAATTCCAAGACTTTAATTTATTATTGGTTAGATAAAGATAAAATTCTATAAAAATAAAATAAAAAATAGGTACTTAAACTTTTGTTTACCTGCAATATTCTCGGTAATAACGATGAAGTGAATAATATTTTTACGTAGATTTGATTACAACCAAAAACATGACACTAATAAAACTTATCCAAATCATATTTTGAAAAAACTTGAAACCACATGTCTGTTAAAATTCTAAAAATATTATATATCGAAATATAACTTATCACAATTTACATCTCTAGATTAAACTCAAGTGAAAAACATTAACTAATTTCACTACTTTTAATACCAAGCTGACAATGTATTGAAATTATTTATTATTATAATACTTTTATTTAACTTAAATTTTCATTCATAAGTCACATCATTTTTTTTATATTATGTAGTTTTAAATCCTAGAAAAAAACTATTATATTAAAAAGTAATACCTATTATACATTTGTATACTATTAGTATATGCAAGTTTTATTATTTGTTACCATGGTTACGTGACATATTTAAAAATTTGTTCCCAATAAAATGATTTATACATACACCTAATTAATATTTGAAGTTATAAAACACACACAATCATAATACTAAAAATAAAAATAAATTTTCTAAACAAAATATGGGTAATAAGTCATAAATATTTTTCATAATCTATACTGTCATACAAATTTGGTATTAATGCAATTTAATATTAAAATATAATGTAGGTAGGCAACTATAATTATTTAAAAATATAAAGTTTAATACATTAATAAATTTCATAAAACTGAAATTTACCAAAACTTCATGAAATATAATACAAGTATATTAAATTCCTGGTCCCTATACCTATTTGGTTTATGCATTTGATTAAATTAAATAGAAATAATGATGGTATAAAAACTATTGCATACATAAAAATAACAATTATTTTGGTAATTGTAACAAAAAACAATATAATGTAAGCTACTTCTTACAAAGTATACAGAAAATATCTATTTATATATATACAATATTATCTACATATAATAAAAGAATACATTTGAAAATAAATAAATATATGTGCCTACTACTGGATAAAAGAAGAGTAAATAACCTACACATAATTATGATATAATAGGTATAATTTAGTACCAAATAGAACACTTAAAAATGTACAAATAATTAAAAGCAATACATTTAGTAAGACTAAAAGTCTAAAGACTAAAGTCATCATCAGATATTAAGGTATTATTGTCATATTAATTATGTAGTACCTATGTAGTTAGGATAAGATAAAAAATAAATGTAATAATCAAACTTATAAGTTTTCAACCTCGAACTCTTCTAAATATTACTATATCTTGTTAAAAACAGATTTAGCTTAAGAAGGCTCTAGTAACCAATTTTATAAGGGTTCTGTATAGGACATTTTTAACACATTTTGAAAAATTAAAATTTAACAATTATAAAACGCTTAAAATACATTTTAAAAGTAATCTAAAAATAGTCCTATATCTGTACCATTTTTTATTGTTGTATGATCACGACATTTATTTAAAAACATATCTGTGAAAAACAAACAAAAAGGCATTTTAAAAGTAATATGCACCTATTATAAAATATACACAAAGGACAATATTTAGGAGACTATCTCATCAGTATTTTATGGTACTTTAATTATTTTGTTCAATATTGTATATACAAAAAAACCTTGTTTTTTACCTTTTCAGTAAATTTTGCAAAACGCCAATGAGATTGTCTCCGAAATATTTGTTCTTTATAAATTTTATAATTTACGGACACACAAAGCAAAGAAGTAACAAAGTTAGGGCAGTTATTCAATGTCAACCAGAAAATTAAGGTAAAGAAGTTTTAGGTGTCTAAAAGAGTTTTTAGTTATTTTTCGTGGATATATGATTTTACTACTAAAAATCATTGAAGTGGCATTCTCTTAATTTTAAGCACAATAAATTTCTGTTAAAAATTGAAGTAATATGATTGATTTTAATTTCTAATAAACTTTTTGGTTTTATAAAATAATAAAATTAAAAAAAATTTTAATAACAATTTTTTTTAAGAGGGGAATGTTGGAGATGAATATTATTTTGATAACTTAGACCCAAAGGCTAAAAGAATAACAAATTTGTTCATGCTTCCAATAATTTTATATCGGTTCTGTAAAAATATTAGATACCTTCAATTTTGCAATTGAATTTATAAGCCTATTTTCTAGGATATTATGGAAATTATATTTTGATACTTTAATAATAATTATAAATCGTATATTAATTTCTGAAATTTTTATATATTCTTAAAAAACCGATCCATATAATAAATATTTCAAATATAGCATAAAAAAATGCTGATCGATTTAAATAATTGTATAGAATTTAAATTGGTACATTATAAGTAGTTTATTAAATGATCTATTTTTTAGGAATATACAAATATATAAAGGTATAAATATATAAACATTCAACATTTCAGAAAATAATAGACAGGTATTAAGTATCCAATTTAAATGTAGGCACTATTCTAATTTATTAAAATATCAAAAATAGATTCTTACAATAAACCTACTAGAAAATAAGCTGAAATATTTTCACACAATTAAAATTGATTTATTATTTGTACCCGTGTTGTTATTTTTGTTTTCTTTTAAGTCTAAATCTCCAAAATCATATGCAAATTCCAACCTTCCTACATACTAAGATTATGTGTATAATAATATGAAATAACCCAAAATAATAATTTTAAGTACTTATTTTAATAATTAAAGTAAACTCAAGTGTTCATTCTAAAGACTTAATTTTTAAAAAAATGTATGAAATATCGTTTTTATAACATATTTTGTATAACCACCCCGACGTTATTATCGTGTTATTATGGGTTTTCATGAACATTCGATAACCAAAATTAATAATATTACATAGATAGGATTACACATATAAGCAGATATTTTATTTCACAGGTTTCATAATATATAAAAGTATACACTTTAAATTACCTATACAATTTACAAAATACTATATAAGAATCATATTTTTGATACTTAAATCTGGGTTTAAAAAATCCCAATGAGTGCAATATAATAATATATATATATAATGGGTATGGATTATGGAATAATTATTCATTTTTTATAATATTAGGTATACTATTATACAGAGTATTATACTACACTCTGTCCTAGATAAAAAGAACACCACAAAACAACCATAGTTAGGACAACTATGGTTATTAATATTAAAATATGTACATTGGTCGTTCTGCAACTGGGAGAGTTCCTTTATTTTTAAATAAGGTGGTTTTGCGAGGGAGTTTTACACACTAAAAAAACCTAGTTTTTATCTACTGTAAAAATTGATAGAATCTATAGATTTTGAAAACTGATTGAAATTTGTTAATAGGTACTCTACTTTTAATTATTTTTTTTATATTTCTTTAATTGTTTTATAAAATTGAAAATTACAATATTTGTTGACCAAATATTAAAATATTGGAAATAATAATTAAAAAAACAAAAAGTCCATTAAAAGTCAATTTGTTGATTCAGCTAATTCAAATCGAACTGTATAAGAAATCGCTAAAATGGACACTTTTGAGTAAAATTTAGAATAAATTCATGAAACGTCAATGATTATTTACATGTATGTTATTAGTGTACATAGTGTTTATTACACAGGTTGTCCGGTCGTGGCAGACCTTAAAGTTATTTTAAAATATAAGCAAACTCATGAACTTGTTTAAAATAACTTAGTTGAATTTAAGTTCACAAACTAGTTCATTTTTTTTTATAATTAACTTGTTTTGTTGAAGTTCATTAGTAAATGAACCTTAAGTTGATTTTTAAAAAATGTTCCTATTATTTCAATAATTTATTTGTATCAATTTTAACTAAAACAATTATTATCATTAACTACACTTAATTTAAATGATTTTATAGATATTTTTATTAAAGGTAAAAAAATTATTATTATAATAACTGTTAACATTTACTAAATACTATTGCTCTTGAACCACTAAAATTTAATTCAAATTCATTAAAAACATGAACTTAATTCAAAAATAGAGGATTCAAACAAAAACTGATCTTTTCTTCACTTTGAGATTACTTTGTTTAAATTAGGTATTTTATTCCAAGGTCTAAGTTGTGGATATCAGAGTTTACACACTAGTATTTACATATACACACAATACTTGAAAATTGCCTATACAAAACCGATTAAAAGATTAACCATCAAAGAACTGCCATACACATATTTTTTGCGTCGATTGACAAAACCAAGAACAAAAGCTACCGTCCACCACCGATCAAATTTGATAAATCGGTCTACCACCTAAAGTTACCATTATCTGGTAAAAATTTTATATAATAATAGAAATGGGGGAAAAGTCAAAATCCTAGAAAGAAAACCAGCAGGAGTCACCTAAAACTTGGTACACAATTGCGTTAGTTTCACGTGTGGCAATGCAAGTCCATCTTATGTGCAAGTCCTTATGTTATGACATCAAACTAATTTTTGATGAGGTGAAAAACTATCCAGAAACGTGGAATGCCGCAGTGGATATTCTCTTTAATTTTTAAAAGATATATAAAATATAGCTTTCGTAAATCAGTAAATAAGTGTACCTAATGTCTTTTTTTCAAAATATAATTTTTATATACAAGGTAAGTACGCAAGAATTATACATTTCTCTTAATAAATTTCAATTGCAAACTGTAAAACCGGAAAAATCAAACAGTATGTTACTGAATACCTACTGATCGCGCATCGAAACAATATTTCAAAGCTATGTGTGAATTGAATTACAGTGGCCTTGCGGTGCGTGAAAATAACGCAAGTGTGCACCGGGCCCAAGTTAGTACCTTATTTTATCGTATAACTTTTCTAGTTTTCCACATAATAATAATTAGTTTAACAAAAGCCAGAAGAATATATTCATTTACCGATCTACCTATTTTTTAAATATAATTTTTAGTTAGGTACCTATGTAATTAAATATACCTAAATGGTTAATATTAAAGTACTTGTATAATGTTGCTTCATTTAAACGTTGTTACGTTGTCGTAGAAGTATAAGTTCTAGTGTTTCGTTTAACACTGCAACAGTTTCAATATAACGTTGTTTTTAATACATGTGTACATCAAATTGTTGTTATACCTATTTAAATGTTTGTAGGTATGTAAGTAATTTAATTTCGTCGACCTTTTTCAGATAATACTGTTATCGATATGATTCGACATGCCTATCATACATAGGTACAACACTTTTGCTGTTTACCATACAGTTTTTGTGTACATATATAATACTATTATGTTATTTTACTGTTAATTGTTAATTTATAATTAATATGGTAACAAAACGCCCAGGTTCACCTCATATGGCCAAATATATTTTTTTTAATTGGAACTGTACATATGTACTAAAAAAATCTATTTAAATCTTATTATAAGTTTTCGTTTATTTTAATATAATTTAATAAAATAATTTAATCATGAATTTTTTATCACACAATTATTGTAAGATACCTATGTAATAAATTGTTATTTATTGGCAGGAACACATCATAATAAAGTGTATGTAAATAGGGTTTCACTTATCGTTTTTTCGGTTAACGTTGTTTTCTAGGAACCTAACGTCGACGTTAAATGAGGACTTACTGTATTTGCATTACCAAGTACCAACATTTATTAAAAACACATCGATTATTTTTCAGACAAGTCTAAATTTAAATTAATTCAACATAGGTAGGTATGTAGATATATAGATAATAATTTAGTTGCGATGTTGTAGGTATATGTTTACATTCCATAATCAAAAATTCACATTGAAATAATTTCTTTTAAATTGCAATACTAATTTTGCCCAATTAAAGATAATTACCTATTTAAAAATGTTCTTTATGTAAAGTATATTCTACAAACTGAATTAGGTACCAAATATCTAATATATTTACCTACAAACCACATGTCAAACGCTAAAAATTCAGAAATAAACCATGACAAAAGTAATAAGTGAAATTAAATTATTAGGTATATTATTAATATAAATAATATTTATAATATCAATACAAAAAAGGCGAGTAGAAAAAACAAATTACAGCAATTCATTAATACTACCTAAGTAGGTACCTGATTATTTTATGTTGGCAACTTATTTATATACTAGGTAGGTAGGCAGTGTTAATTAAAATTCAGTCGAAAGGATTATACAATGTTGTTTTAAATATTCATATTTATATTAACTTAACTTCTTTAAAATACCTACACAGAGAATATTTAATTTGTTATTAACCTTTAATGTAAACAATCTACCTATATTATGTAAAAACATAAAATATGTGTGTATACATAATACATATATAGAGCTATATTGTTGGACAAAAATAAGCATGGAATTGTAGGTCAAACATAAAAAAGCTTAATTACGCGAGATGCGATATTGTGAATTACACAGATAAACTTACGTGCTGTCTTGATTAAAGTTGATAAAGTACAAGCGTTCATTCAAATCGGAATTTGAAAGGTTCATTTAGCCTGAAACAAACCGAACAATGTGTTAAAAAGCAAGGATCTTTAGTTACATCAAATAATATATCGGGTAAACCGTAAACAACAGCGGGTTGAGAAAAACTGCGCATGACCTTGAATGAATATTGATAAATTTTGTCATCAAATAAACAAGCGCTGTAATGTTTCGTTTCCCTTCATTCTACTCACCAGCAATACATGAATCAATTGAAGTATATGAATAAAAGGCGTTCGTGTTCAAACAAATTTAACACATCAACGCGCAAACATTGAACGATAATATTCTACAACGTTTTAATTGTAATGAAACGCATCTGATAAATATAACGTGAACAGTAAAAATACGGAACAATAAAGTGTGCAATATTCAGCATAGTCGCATATACAATAAAACATAACAACTAGAGTCAAGAACAAGAAAACGAAAACTGTATACAAATATTGGTAAACATATGACTACAGTGCCAACAACATCGAACGACTTTATTTCATCGTTTTTGTCATGAAAAAAGGAATTCGTCAAAAATACAATGAAATATATTAATACGCATAGACCTATAACTTTATATGTCTATGTTAAATAGTTATTGATTTTTAATATTAATTTTGTTTCTTGATATTTTATAATTCAACTATTTTTATTTGTCATGTTGGTAATCAATGTATTTTGAAGATTAGGACCACAGACTGTCGACGTCTTGTATACAAGACCCGTAGAGTATGACAAGAACGTGATTCACTGATTAGGACCACGATTCAAGATAAATCGTGGTTAAAACGTAGGCTGTAACAAAGACCAAAGAGTAATATAGCCCGGAATAGATTAAATTTATTAATTAAAATTATAAATATAAAAATTTTAATTTTATTTAATCAATAAAAACGTAATTTTTATGTATTTTTTATCGCCGACGTATGCTTTTTAATTTTTTTATTCAAATGACATACACAATACAAATATCAAATATACGCCGGGTTTCATAAACGTTCACTAAATGTTTAATGAATTATTAAATTATTTAACTTAGTGAGCCCTTAAATAAATAATTAACCATTCACTAAACTAATCGTCCAATTTCGGTTCACTATTTTAATTTATTTTAACCTACTCGTAATTGTATTTATAATTTAGTTAACATAGGTAACATAAATATAGAACAGAATATCAGACTATTCTGTGTTATATAATTATATACCTATATCACAGAATAAAAGAAGCTTATATAAATATATTGCATTAGATTATGTTTACAATAAACACTTGTTATACTTACAAAAATGTCATTAAATATAATTCTAATTATTTTATTAGTAATTGATTCATAATTATAAGATAATACGAATAAATTCACATTATAATATATTCAAATAAATTAACTTGGCGGCATTACATTAAATATTTTATGACAACACTCGCTAATAAAAAGGATATATCATCACGCCTCATCCATTAATTAACTCTCAATTCTTCATTTTCAAGTGAAAACTTCTACACATAAAGGCTAGAGATCTCTAGTCTTTATGCTTCTAGTAGAAGCCTTCTACCCACATGATTCATGTTATCTGTGCTTGTATTTAAATTTATTTTCTCCCAATATGATATACAATTAAAAATATTGTACATACTCCACGCATGAATCAATTAAACCTAGTAAGACTTACATTAAATGAGTAATAAATAATTTTCATATATTTTCAAAACAGTTATTTTTAAATTGGTTTTGTTTTTGTTACAACAAAGTAAAAAAATCATTGTGGTAATATATTCAAAATTCAAATACATATATACATATTGTCGTAATTCGTTAACATCTTTCAAATTATAAAGTATAAACCAATAATTTAAAAATATTTGTAATCATGTCATCATATTGGCAGAAAACAAATTTAAATACAGGTTTTCACTTGAAAGGGAAATTGTCAATTTAATTTATGAGCGAATCGCCATAAAAACAAAATGATAAGGTGTTGCTTCAATGTCCTGCCCCGATTTAAGATAATATGTTATTCATACAACTATATAAGTTATTCTTTAGAAACAGAAAGCCTTGATATATATTATACATCTAGTATTCTCTAGGCGTTATTGGATTCTATAAAGAATCAGTTTTAGTTATAAATTATAATAATTTATAACCGATCAAAATATAGAATGATTATTGTTTGGTTCATAAATAAGACAAAATTACATAACCTGGTAAATCGCGAAAACACAATATGATTCAATGATTATGTGTTATTACCATGTTATTACTCTCTGCTCATGGGCTTATCTTTATTTTATAAAATATTATCATTGATTATATATTATATATATAATATATAATCAATGATATTATCTACCGGTCTACTAAATAATGTTCTGTGCTAATGTCTCAATCACGAACTAAGATAGTCTCAATTCTCAAATATTTAATAATTGTTATTATCCATTTATTATTAAAAATCCGGGGTAAGATAAAATACAAATCCTTTCATGTCTATTTATTATTTAATTATATATATTAATCGAACATTTAGGTACGTATTCTTTATAAATTGTTACATATTCGTATTGAATCCAACCATAAAGTAAATAAATTATCTCAAAATAAATAATGCTATAATATGGAAAGTAAAAATATAAGAATTAATTTGTGTTAATGATTAATAATCAGTTAGGTATATAAATAATACATTTTTTTACTGCGTTTGTTACATTCTGTGGTAATAATCTTATTTCATGGATTTTTATTATGTACTAATTAGTTTTGCAATTTTCAAATTCAAATCTCACGAACTTGTAAATAAATTATTGCCTATATAATTATAGTAAACGAACATTTTTCATCCGGTATTTTAGTAATAATGCAGACATCACCCTCCGTTAAAAAATTGAGTTGCCATTTTCCTAACAAAGTATTTCTACGTCCTAATTCAAATTTAACATATTTAAATTTTTAATTTACAAAAAATAAAACTACATAATAAGTATAACTCAGCTCTGTAAACATTTTAACTTAAACTTAAATAAGTACTGATAAACATATTAAAATATTTCAAATTAATGTAGGTACCTATAGGTATAATATATTCAAAATTCTATGAAGTCAATGTTTTTATTTTTTACTACAATTTTATAGTTTTGCACATTTACCATTATAATATTATTATATTCTACTTTTTAATTTATATTTTTTCCAATTATTATACCAATTATTTCAATTATTTGTTTATTATATGCTTTCAATAATATATAATATATAGACATATAGGTAGGTACACTTACAATATTTGTATACCTACTTATTTGATTTTTTTTTTTTTTTTGGAGGGAGAGGAGGAATAAATAATGTATACATAAATATTATGCAGTATATGAAGTACATTTTGCTTTTACTGAATACTTACTGATATGAGTGATGTATGCACCATATGAATGTGGAACATAATTAATTATTAAGTACTATATACCTATAAAATATGATATAGGTATCAATAATTAATAAAAAAAAAACAAATTAAATAAAATAATTATATTTTAAATATTTCTATACACAAATATTAATATATATTACACAAAATATAGTCTTATATAGATAATTGAAAAACTTGAATTCAAATAATAATAATAAACTTAATTCAACTCAATATTATGACCCTGTGTAACTTGGTTTTCGCTTTTCTACAAAAGCTAAGAGTCCCTCTATTCTATCTTTCGTTGGTATTATCTGACTATAACAAAATTCTTCTATAGCACAACCATTGTTTATGTCCACTTGTAGTCCATGACTGATTGCCTTTTTAGCCATTTTTACTGCCAGTGGACCATTAGGTAAAATTTCTTTTGCTATTTCTAAAGCACTTTTGTAAGCACTTATACCTTCTGAATTTTGTTCACTTACTCTGTTTACAGCTCCATATTGTAAAGCCTGCTGCGCTGTGAGTAGTCTTGCAGTATAAATTAATTCTTTGGCTAGTGGGCTACCAACTGCACGTGCTAAACGTTGAGTACCACCAGCACCTGGTATTATACCAAGTCTAGTTTCTACTAATCCGAAGATGGAGTTTGATGCACATACAATAAAATCACAACTTAAAGCTAATTCAAAACCTCCGCCTAATGCAGCACCATCGACAGCTGCAATAACAGGAACAGGTACATTTTCTATAATGTTTGCTAAATTACGTATGTCAGCTACACGCCGCCCAACTTCAGAAGAAGGCAATGATAAACGTTCTTTTAAGTCTGCTCCAGCGCAAAATATATCTTTTATAAGACTACGAAAAATAATTACTCTGGTATCATTATCATTGTAAAATTGTGTAAAAATATTTGACAATTGGTCAACCATATGCTTATTAATTGCATTTTTTGACCAAGGTCTATTGAGACCTATAACTGTAATACCTTTGTCATTATTTGTTAGTCGATTAACATTTACTAATTCTTGAGTATGTTCTTGAGTTGGTTTTGTAGATAAATTTTTAAACATGAAATTCTTGATATTTAATTTTGATAATGAATAACTATTTTTTATAAACATTTTTAATAATTGCTTCAATTAAATGGACGAACACGATAAAAATATGTACAAATCTATTAAATTCTACTGTTCTATTAAATTATTGTTGTTTTTAGTCTTTTTCTATGGTTAGGTATATTACTATAGTAGGTATTATCGTATTTTATTTTCTGATAAGATAAAATACATTTTTCCAATAAGTTTATCATTAAGTTCAAAATGTCTTATTAATTTTGGTTGCTATGCAACTATTTTCAAAACAACTAAAAATTATAATATTTTATGTATAAATACAAGATAAGAACTAATTATTATGAATAAAAAAGTGAAATGGTTATAATAACAAAATGATTTAATGTTCATGTAATATACTTATTTAAGTAATTTTTTTCAAGTACCTACCAGAATAATAAGCATACACTAAAAAAATAATATTTTAAAATAAATAATAAAAGCAAAATCTATATTATTTTTGACCTTGTACTTGAAAATCAAAACTTCATGTCGAAAGAAGTGTTTCCATTATGGTTGGAAGATCTATCAGAGTGAGTTTAAAATAACTAAATTTAAACTAAAATAATAATAATTTACTAATCACTTAAGTTATTGTGTATTTCTAATAAATTAAAAAAATATTGTTAAAATATTTTAATTTTCAGGAGAATTGGTAGTTCTCGAAATACATCAATACGTTCTCAAAGAAATCGGCGAATATCAAATGCAAAAAGTGCCCGTTTTAGACCAATTGAACCTGCAGTACTTATGGATATATCTCCTCCATTATCTCTATCACCAACAATATCTAATAGACCAACTGATTTGTTTGATTTATTTAATGAAGGCACAGATTTACAAACACAGCGTAGGGAAAATTCGGCTCGTTATGGCCGTCGAGCTATATCTAATGTAAAAATATCTAGTCAAACTCTACATTATGTTCCTGATGAAATAGTATCATCTCAAAAACTCACAAACCAAGTTTCTGAAGATTTTCTTGAACAATCATGGACATCATTAAATATTTTCAATCGCAAACAAAAAGGAAGACTTACTAGTAAACGACCAGGTAAATCATAATATTTAATATATTAAAAAAAATTGTTGATCATATTATATTATACCCAGTGCGCATAATTAAGTGTATTGTACATTAAATACATGTCATGAGATCCATTTACAGTGGCTTTATTGCACATGAATGGGGTACTTTCCATGCTTGTATATGTGTAATTAACATACATAAATTCCACGTGTAATATACATTTACAAATAATGGTGAAAAATAAAATAAAATGTGTGAAAAACCAATCGCACACAACAGACGATCTAGCTCAGCATGGGGCATTTTGTGCCCAGTGGTGGTGAATCATCCGTTTTCACACTACTATTCACCAGCCGACCAGATTCAAACCTGGGACGTTGAATGTGAAAAACTCATACACTATCAAGTAGGCTAACCCATTGGTTAAGTTTAAATTTTAAGCACATAAGTTAATATAGTATTATAGTAATAAATATAGTGAACATAGCAACTCGATAATATTACTTGACTGCAGTTGTGAATTATGGTTACAATAATTATTTAATTAATTTAGTAACTAATTATAAACAATATTAATTTAAACATAAAGTAATAGGGGAGGTAATAAATATTCATTATTATTAAAAGAGTAGCTACTATGTAGGCTGAAGATGTTCAGCTAAGTTAACCTCAACAATCAATAACATATTATAATTACAGTAATCATATATACCTAATCGATAATATGTAGTATTTTATTATTATTTAAAAAAGTAAAACTAAATGCTATTATAATAATAGTATTTTATATTTTTATCACACAATTGATATTTATATATTATATATTAATGTAATATAATATATACCTATACTGTTAATTATTACATATTTATCAAAAGTTGTAAGGAATACAATTTTGGTTTATATTTTACATAATATACATTATATACCAATCAAATATTATGTAATAAACGTTTAATACACTTATAATATTTCATTTATACACAGTGTATTTTCTGTTTATCCACGTTAATGCATACTGGGTTAAAGATGAATCAAACCAAACCAAATGCATCCGTTAGGTGTTCAGTATAAAAATCAAACTCTTGGTGAAAATAATAATCTAACTAAACTAGGTAGGTAGGTATACATAGGTATTTATTGTGGAAAATGGACATTTATATGTGGAACGTGGACGTTTCTCCCCCGAAAACATAGATAAGTAATCAATAACACCTGTTAATAATGATATATTATACAAATATAGATAATATGATTATTTCTGTTCTTAATTAGAGTAAAATTAATCCATTGCTCTTTGTTAAATGACTTTTAATTTGTAACTGTAGATGCGAATTTGGTTTTTATATGCTGGTAGCACAGCAACTGTCACACTAGTGTTCTATTTCAATTCCTCCTATATACCTGCTGCTCTTACTCATTATCTTCCTTCTAACCAATAATTCCTTTTGCCATGTTTTGGAATAACATACTTGCCCATTTACCGGAAATGATTTGTCGTCGCCTGGTGTTAGAATCATCAGATATTGTGCCTTCATCAAACCCACAACTCATCTGTCACATCATCTTTAATAGAATCCTGTCTGTCCAAGTAGATATGGATAGGAAGCCGGAGCTCGACCTAATGGGTGCATTACAATAGCGTATGCCTTGCCATGTGAGATATATGTAGGCAGTTGAGGCGTCTTATGTATGGTCTCTCCAAAATAGGTGAGTGGTGGTCTTACTCTAACACATCGCACTACCTCAGATATCTCCGTGTCTACTCCACTATTGTAATTTCTTTCCAACGTTCCTGCCATATTTTTGACTAATATTAATTATGTATATATTGCCAAGCTTCTTCATTGATTTTAAATTAATTTATCTACTATCAGTATTCTACCCGATAAGTAAAGTAATTTTACCCTTACTTGCTGTATTTGTAAAATTTTAATTCAAATTAAATTTGTATAAGAAGAAATGTAAGAGGTTGAATTCCATTAAATATTTTAATAGTTTGGTTTGGACTCGTAAATATTAGACAATGGTTTAATTCAAAAATCAAGTAAAATATATAAGTACCTCTTTTAAAAATGAACCACTAATTTTATGATAATTATAAACTTTTAAATTTTCAGACCGTAAAACACCAATGAATTTAACTGTGGAATCTGAATTTAACACACAAATTTCAAAAAGTGAATCTCATTCACAGACACCATTTGTCATACCTGAACTGCCATCTGGTTCTATATTAAAATTAGACATAACGAGCACTTGGGGTGATCAACATTATATTGGCCTCAACGGTATAGACATTTTTAACAATGAAGGTCAATTAATCAATATTGCTAAAGTATGTATAAAAAATAATAATTAAATTCAAAACATTATTTCCTAACTAATATTTATTTTATGTTTAGATTTGGGCCGATCCATCAGATATAAATGTCTTACCAGAATACACATCAGATCCTCGAGTTGTGAAGAATTTAATTGATGGAATTAATCGAACAAGAGATGATATGCATTTATGGCTAACTCCATTCACTCCAGGTGCTCATCATTATGTTTATTTAGAATTTGATGATGTTCAAACTGTAGCTATGATCAGAATATGGGTAAGTTATTTATTAACCTCTATTAATTTTTTTTTTTTTTTCATGTATAATTTCCTATGATAATTTCAATAGAACTACAATAAATCGAGAATCCATTCTTATAGAGGTGCTAAAGATCTAAATATTTATTTAAATTCAGAATTAATATTTCAAGGAGAAATTGCTAGAGCATCTGGTGGTATTGTAGGATGTACAGATGCTTTTGGTGATGTAAGTTGCCTAAATTATAACTTAAATTAACATTATTTATTATTTATTATATACTGTTTTCAGACAATACTGTACACATTAGATGATAGTATATTAGAAAATATTGCACAAAATGATACTTCATTTTCAATACTGTTAGAAGCAAACAACACAACCAATTCAATTTCAGTTGAACCACAACAACGTCCTCTTACTGCTGACACTGGGGTATAAGAATATTAATTTATGTTTTAAAAATTATATCACTTGTTACATACAACATTAAATCTATTTTAGATTATAAGACCATTAACATGTGCACAACCAATTGTCACAAATATATCTTCTGATTCTTTTGAATCTAACACAAAAACTCAGAATCAAACAACTGGATCAGTATTATGTCAACAATCATTGACTATTACAGTTATTTCTACCTGGAATTCATTAGATAATTCTGAATCAGTGAATACTTTTAATATTGTCGGGTTGTTAGGATTAGAAGTATTAGGGGAGACTGGTGATGTAGTTCAAATAGACAGTATAAAATGCAATATTGATGCATCAAATATTGATAAGTAAGATAATTCTTATTTAATTTATATTTTTACTAATAATAATGTAGTTACAGTATAGCTTACAAAATAGTATGGATGACATTAGCACGGAAATATCTTTGTAGGGGTCAGTAAATTGTTTCAATATTAGCCACTGACCATTTCTGAACAGTCAAAAAATTTCTAGAATGCATCCAATGACTTGACATGGAAAGGGGGGTACAGAATGATAGTTACTGTTTCGACGATATATCATTACTCCGTGTATTAACACTATTCACACAGTTTCGTGAGCTATACTGTATTTATGTTATTAATCATAATATCTAGGCATTATACAAAGCTTTGTATTTTATATAAAAAGCCAAAATAAATCTAGGACAGTGTATAAAATTATTATTAATATTACTACTTTTATATTTTTAAACTTATTTCCACTCTGCTTCTAATTGTCTTATTAAAATTTAATGAAAGTAGAATCTATTATATCACTATTATGTATTAAATTTTCTCTTTATTATTATATTTATTTGTATAAATGATACATAGATTATACTAGGTATTATCATTGAATATATATAATCAATGATATTATCTATAATATCTAGTGTACCTATGTAATTAGGTAATATATACATTATCTATTTTATTCAATATTTAGACATAAAATAAATATCTATTATGAAAAATAACAATATATTAATAAAATTAACACATATAAAAATACAATATATACCTAACACATTTTCTTTTTTATAATATATATATTTATTTTTATTTTTATAAGAGTATTCAATTTTTTAAAGTTAATAAATTTTTAATATATTAAACAGGTATAACCCGCGCGGCTCATCTTGAACATTGGCAACCGTTACATTTTTAAAATTTCAGCGGTTTGACAATATGCTTGTAAAATATACTTATTCAAGCCCTTTCGTCCTCATTCGGCTGTTGTTTTTCTAGGCTGACAGGTCCTACAAAGTAGGTAGTTACGTGGTTTTAAATTGATATTCTTATTTGCATAAGTTTTCCCATTGAGTTTTAGTGTGACGTAAGCCAGTGGTCAAGATGAACTGCTCGGATTATTTACATTAACTGTAACATATTTTAATAGTCAAACCAAAATTAGTTATATCTATCTTGAGGCACTCTCAATATTACAAAATCTGATTATTTTTATTTCAAATTTTATAAACTATCAGTAATATTTAATATTTTACTATTCTTTAAGTGGGTAATAACTAATAAACAAATTATTTGTTATTATAATAATAGTATTTTGTATTTTCATCACACAACTGATATTTATATATTATATACTAATGTCTCATATCATAACAACTTTGTAATACTATAACACATAAATGGATATTCTTTTTTAATTTTATATTATTTAATTAAAAATATAAACCATAATAAACATTTAATTATATTTTATATATATATATATTATGTATGTATTCTTTAGATTGTTTAATAAATGTATAATAATCAATATGTATATACCATTGATTATTATATATTAATGTTGTTCTAAGGAATACAAGTTTTTGATTTATATTTTAACATAATATAGGTACACCATTTAAACATAATGTAATAAATGTTTAGTATACTTACATTTCATTTATAAACTGTATATTTTCTGATTATTCGCCTTAATGCACACTGGAACATTCTCTATTTATAAAAATATTATAATAATATTTTTAAATAATGTTAAATAATTTTTAAATTTGCAATATTTTATAGATTATTACAATGTAATATTAGTGATAAGGATTTGGATATGTGGACTTGCGAGTTACCAGACGAACCTCTAACATTAATATTAAATTTTATAGCACCAGTTCATTTATCAGCTCTGGTTATATGGAACTACAATGGATCAACAGAAAATTTAGATTGTGGAGTATGTTTTATTTCTTATTTTATTTGTTTAAATATTATTTGAAAATATTTATTATTTTAAAATTGTATTTTATAGGTTAAATTTATAAAACTTAAAATTGATGATCGAGAACTAGTTGAAAGAGGTACAGTTCAAGTTAGACGTGGACCTGGACATTGTCGATACAATTTTGGTCAAAAAATTCCTTTACTTCCAAAGCATTGTCCAGCTCGATCTAAAGAACTTTCAGCTATAAATCCTATACAACATATAAGTATGAAGATCTCATTAATACATACTTTACGTACTTTATATTTTAGTGAGTAAATTGAATTTAGAGGAAACCCTGTAATACCTAATATAATAAGTCTTAAAAGTATAATTTTTGAGAATAATATATTAATTTTAAATTTATATGTACCTAATGTTATATATTTCATGATGTAATGTCATATCTCACAAATTTAAGTTCAGGTTGAACGATCAAGACTATTGATTTATATCAAATTCTTAAAATTATTTCACTATGTCATAGTGTTCTAAATTAATTATTAAAAGATTTTTTATTTTTCTTAATAAAAAAAAAAAAACAAAATATACTATAGAACGATCATTAGAAGACAAGAGCTAGTCGTATATGCTGGTCATATCACCGCTCGCAGCGCATCATAAAAAAACAATTGTACCAATCAGACATCTCTATATTTCTTTATTTCTTCTATCTAAGATACCGTGCGGAAAGGATCTTACCAAATTAAATATCAATTAGTTATCTACTTAGGCATCATCTTAATGTGGTTGAATTATAAATACTAATATTACTAGTATAATGTACTTAATTTATTGTTATATTCTATTTGTAAAATAAGATGAGAATTTTAATTTAGTAGCATTAAATATTTTAAATATTTAGTTCATTCTCAAAAATTTTGTTTTTAAACTTAGATGTGGATTTTACACTTTTTCCCAATTACCATTTAAACATACAAAGTTTAGGTTTTATTAATATTATAATACTTAATACTTAAATATTCTGTGAAAATTATATTATTAATTTTGTGTTTTATTAGGAATAAATAATCCTGAATATGAGCACATAACAATTCCAGTTGGATTTGTTTATCAAATTGCTTTATTATCAACATGGGGTGATCAATATTATATAGGATTGAATGGTATCCAGTTATTTGATAAACTGGGACAATTTATACATTTGGAGCCTAGAAGTAAAAAATTTAATTAAAATTATTCAATATATTTTAATTATATATAAAATATTGTATACTATTTAGATATTAGTTGTTGGCCAAATAGTGTAAATATACTACAAAGTAACAAAAATGATATACGTACACCCGAAAAACTTATCGATGGGATTAACGACAATATGGATGGTTCTCATATGTGGTTGGCTCCAATATTACCCTCAGAGGTTAACTTTTTTATTTCATTAATTTAAAAATTTCAACACAATGTATCTAATTTATATTTTTGTGTAGGTAACTAAAATTTATATTGTTTTTGATGAGCCTACTTATGTGTCCATGTTCAAAATTTGGAATTATGCAAAAACTCCTTTACGAGGTGTAAAAGAATTTGCAGTAAGACAATTTTATTTTATATTTAAAATTAAAAAAATTATTAAATCAAAAAATGTACCTACCTTTAATCTTATAAAAATAAAAATAAGTATATACTATAAAAATAAGAATATACAATTATAGTTAATATATACCTATTATAAAAAAATAACAAATAAAAAAGGAAATGTTCCTAGAGTATTTGAAAAAAGATTATATGTAGTAACAATTTACTATATAGTTACAACTAGTATCAACCATAATCATCATCAGGTTACAAATAAATAATGAAAAAACAAGAAAATAAAAAAACAGAATAGGTATATAGAATATATTATAAATAACAAGAAACAAATTGTTAAATAATGACTATTAACATAGATATTTTAAAACAGCTATTAAGGCGAGTTTGATTTGTGCCGTGTAGACAGGTTGTGAAATGCAAATTATGACTCATGAAGTATACTCACAGCGAGCTGATGGTCTGTTGGTCATCAAAGGAATTTCACGCTGTATAGACATGGTTAGTGTTTTGCGCACATCAAATTCTCACGTCTGGTGTATGTAAGATAGTGATGGTTTGTTGTGTGTGACTCACCATATAACAGATTCACGGGAGTGATGTGCGTGTTTGACTCGCCAGTTAAACTCGTGCCTTTAGAAAAATATATATCATTTATTATCATTTTCATTCAAATTTGTTTGTATATTTAAAATATTATATATATAAACTATTATGTTTTACTTCATTATAAATGAGTAATTCTTCGAATACTGAATTTATGTATATATATTATTTTTTTTTTGGTTATTTAATATTAATGAATCTTTTTCTATATTAAAATGTATACTATGATTACATTCTAAAACGTACTTAGTAAAATTAGGTTTAGGAGAAAATTGTTTTAATTTTATTTCTGATATATGTTTTTTATATTGAATTTTGAAACTTCTAATGGTTTTTAAGATGTTAAATTGATTACAGCTACCAGCTTCATATAATTAGGTAAATTTGTTAATATTTTAAATAACAGTAGTAATATTGTAAAAATCATCTTTAAAACAAATAATAATTCAATTAAAACCATAAATAATAAAACCGAAAAATTTGAAAATTATTTTAATTAATTTTTTAATTAAAATTTTAATTAATAATTAGAAGTTTGAAAATTTGATACAAAGGTCATATTTTAAAAATAAAATTTAAAAAAAATCTTATTTTGCTAAGTATGTCTTAAAATATAATCATAGTATACATTTCAATGCAGAAAAAGATTTAATAGTATTAAATATCCAAAATTAAGTATACATAAGTTCAGTACTAAAAGAATTATTAATTTATAATAAGGTAAAACATAATGTTTAATCGATAGATGCATGGCTAAAGAATATTTTAAATATACAAACAGATTTGGAAGATAATGATATTTACTAATACATACTAGAAAAAAATTATATACAATTTTCTAATAGCTGTTTTGATATATTTATGATACTAGTAATTGTTTAATAATAATTTGTTGTCTTATTATTGAATATATTTATATATATATATATATTCTGATTTCTGTTTATTAATTTTCATATTTTTTTTATATTATTTTTTGTTTTTTTATTATTAATTTATAACATGATAAGCTTATGGTGAAAACTAGTTGCTACATCTTTTTTTGAATATTCTAAGCACATTTTCATTTTTATATAATATATATATATTAATTTTATTTATCTAAATTGTTTTTTTTTTTGTATAAATATGTATAGGTAAATATATATAAATATAGAATATATATTTATTTTAATTTAATTTAATTTTTTTAATAATTTTATAAAGAATTAATATTTTTAATTTTATCAATTTAAGATTTTAGTAGACGATCTACTAATATATAATGGAACTTTGGAGTGTTTCAATGCTACTTCAAGATTAAATCAGTATTCTACTGTAATATTTGATATTTCTAAAGAACAAAATGAAGCTATATTAGAATTATCAGCGTAAGCAAGCATTTATACATTATTATTACTTTGTAAGTTTAGTACATTTTATCAAATATTTACAATTATATTCTTTGTATTTTAGTGCAAATGAATTAAATAGTTTAAATATTGAAGGGATGTTATTAGACAATATTGTAGACCAATCGCAAAGACCATTCACATCAATGTTGCCATCATCAAGATTAGTAAACTAAGCGTTTTAAATAATCTAAATTTATTACTTAATAATGCTTAATGCTAATGGTAATATTTAACTACATTTTATTTGTAATTTAATTTAACTATTTTATATTTAATTTTAGATTTTGAGCGGAGCAACGAAAGCTAATGGTTTTAATGTTGTTTATTTTTTTTATATGAACAACTAACTGACCATAATGAGTTGAGTAGGAATTTTGGAATAAATAACTTTTTTGATAGCAAATTGCTTCTAGTTGGTACTTTGAAGAGGTCATTTTTTGACTTTTCCAGTAGTTTCCTCAAGTGTGAAAAAAAATATTTACAGGGGAAATGGAAAATGACAAATAAAATTTCATGGTTACCTTTTTTTTTTTATTATTATTAATTATTTCAAACTACACAGAATTGTCTTTTGAATCCAATGATTCATCTTTGATTTTAAATATAAAATAATAGTAATATACTATCCTGTCCCTCGGATCAAAAGGAAGATGAACCAACTTCCACTATAGTTGGAAGATTTTAATTTTTAATTTCTCAAATTGTATTGAAAGCTATATGTAATACTTCGAATTGTTGATTTGTGTCATATGACAATCCACAATAAATTATTAACAAACCTCTTAATAAATTTGTTTATATAATATATTGTATATAATTATGTGCTTATATTTAAATAATATTATAAATATAATTTTCATAATATTATTAGATAAATTATTTATTTATTTTATATCTACAAGAAATAATTGACCATTGCAAATTGTTCTTATATGTTATTATTATTTATAACAAATGTTTTTAGTCTATTTTGTATGAAAGAATATATTAGTTATACATTATTATTTAGACCTGTTAATATTTTTTAAATCCAATTTTTAGGAGTAAAAAATATTTTAGTAATTTTATAGCAGGTATATAATTGGACAATTATTGGAAGCATAAATAAAACTAAATGTTAAATAATATTATTTGATATTTGTGTGTTGCTTACACAAATTTTAGTATTCCTACTAAAATGTAATCCTATAAAATTCATAAATTTATAGTCAATATTAAATTAAACACTAAAGTAGTGTAAAATCAGGCACGGTGGGAATTGTTGTTTGGGTAGTTGTGATGACCTCTTACTCAGCAAATGAGTTGATAAAATTAAATCCTGTCAGCACAGAAAAAGTTATTTTACTTCTTAACTATTTTGGGATAATAAGCCAGGAAAATTACTATGACGACCCACTACAAATATTTTTTGTACTGACACTAGCTGAAATCTATATTAGGTTTCAATACCTATAGCCTATAGATTTGCTCACTCGCAGTATTTGCACCTATGCACCTAATAGGAAATCATTTCCCTCATATAATTAAAAAAAAAGTTAGGAAATTTAAATCTACCTTGAATTCCCAGTTTATATAAAATATTATAAAACAATTAATTTTTTTATAAATAATTAGGGTAGGTATCTACTTTTGTTTTGATTCTGAGCGAAGCTTCGGTGGGTATACTTGACAATTACTGCAGATTATACTAATAATATTATTATATAATATAATGAACAAAAAAAATTTAATGGAAGCATCAATGACCCGGCGAATGACAACATACTCAGCTTCCATTAGACTACGTAGACCACTGTTGTAGAACATAAAAAAATATATCTTCTTAAATCAATTGATAAAGTCGTTAAATTTCAATTTGATATAACTTAAAAACCAAGTCCGACCACCAAATTTTGACTTCACCATTATTTTTTCGATTAGAAATTACATATTTAAAAAAAAAAATGCCAAAAATCTAAATTTTCTGTGAAGTATAAAAGTTATACTCATGAACTAAATGACTCAAAACTGAAATTTGTTATAAATAGCTTAAAATTAGGAAAAAAATTTCCGGAATTTTTTTCTTTCATAATGTGCTAATATAAGTATTTGGTAAAAATTTAGTACCTATGTATAGATCCATTATATTTCCCCAAAATTCGAACACATTTCATACCGAAAAAATTTTATTGATTTCAAATTTTAATGGCTATTAAAAAATACATTTACCAATTTTTAAAATTTTTGTAAATACTTAGCTAGAATGGGGTTTTTTAACACTGTATAAAATTGTTAGGTCTTAAAAACTAAAATTAATCCTATTATGAATAATAAAATATTACTTAGCGTAGACCCTGTACATATACTGTATACTTTATATTCTTGAAAAAAAAACTGCAATTTTGACAGTGGCCAAACGTGTAATGTGTATAATGTAATAAATACCTACCTAGTACAATTTTATTTTTTTGGTAATTTTAGTTTAATTAATTTTTTTTTTATAGCTATAAGTTGAAGTGCTCTCGTTGAAGGTGCCAAATCAAATTTTTGCGCCACCTGAAAAAAAAAGGTAATTTGTATAAACTACGGGCTTAGAGGGGTGGGGAGATAATAACAATTTGACACCCAGGGGCAGTTACCCCTGTTGCCACTACGGTAGCTATGTCACTGGATTACAGATTACATATTAAAAGTAAAACAGTTAAATCACAGAGAGTAGGTATACGATCTTTACCAGATGATATACATATGGTGTTTATGCTAAAATAATATCAGAAGGTATACGGCGTATAGGTATAGGTAGAGAGCCTAAATAATTATTATCTAGGCTCTCTAGGTATAGGTAGTAGGTACTCTCCACTACCGGACTACAGCCCTGTAATACGAGTAAAACTTTATATTAAATATACTATATTTAATCTATGGTAAAACTTATACTTAGAAGACCATGGTATACCCTATTAACTTAAGATAGCGAAGTGGGCAGAGAAGAGTATAAGAGGGAGGGTTGCTAACCTCCCCCAGATATTTGTGGGGAGTCGTCAGATTAATTGATGCTGTTCCAAATAAGTAAAAAATCATCAATGAACCCGCCGAAATATTTCCTTCAAAAACGATACATAAGCAAAAAAAAAAGGCTTACTAAATGGCTGAATAGTAACTTTTTTTTGTGCCAACTGGACTTCATTTTGTTCAATTATTTAACCCCTTAACCTAGGGTTACCACCATATTTTATTTTGAAAAACGGGACAAAAAATATATTATACTATGGTTTTAAGTAAAAGTTCCACTAGGTATCCAAATACTTAATAAATTTTTCTTGATTTACTCTAGGTATATAAAATGTTAATATTATTTCTGTTAAAATCTTTTTTACATAAAAACTTCATCTAATTAGACACATGATCCCATTTATTTTATTTTTATATATTTATTATTATTTATCAAATACCTATTTGATAGGAAAAGTTCTTTAATTAATTTTTTGACTTTTTATTTATTTATTTATTTTTTTTTTTTTTTAACAAGTCTCAAAATTTTTATATAGTTTTGTTTTGTGAAAACTTAATTTGATTATTATTCTGTTATTATTACTAACTACTGTAAATATGTCAAATGTCATCCATAACTTCCAAATTCTCCATTCTATATAGTACTCAATATAATATTCATGAATGAGAACATGTGTCATATAGCTGCATTTGAATCAGGCTAAGTAAAATAAAATTCAACGTCCATATATATTAGTTTTATATTAAGTTTATTAAAATGTATAAAAGCTGATAAGTAATAACCAATGATTTTACTCGAGAGTGACGTTTTTGCATTTGACATTTTTTGTTCTTTAAACAATTTTTCATATATTTTAAACCGTTCGAAAAAAATATTTTTGTTGATACTTATTAACACGGATCTGGACATCTCGCCGCCACCGTTTCGCCGCCAACTACCTCGCCGCTACCGACTCGCCGCCGGACACTTCGCCGCCACAACCAATATTAATTTTTAACATTTTAAAAATGTAAAAAAAAAATATTACCGAACTTTATTATTATGTCGCCATCGACCTATTCGCCTCCACCCCATCATTGCGTTGCATTTTTTCAACTTTTTCGTCATTAGCATCCAGTAGCATCATTTGGGGGGAGGGCAGGATAGGGCATTTGCCCCACCCTAAGATTTATGTGGGGCCGACTAATTTTTGCGGGCCCGATTGAGCTTAGTAAAACCTGAAATGACGCCACTGTTAGCACCCAATACTATACGCCTACTAGCTGACGCCATCAAAGGCTGACGCTGAACATTTTCTCGATAGAGGCTAGAGTTGATATCTTATTACTATTTACTTATTACATATAATATAAAATAATATAATATATTATATTATAGATATTACCTACAAATACAATCAATATTAAATTATAAAATAAAAAAATACATCTAGGCCGTGTTTTTTTTATATTTACATACTAAAAATCTCTAAAGAATAGGTATAGAATATCTAAATATAAATTTCAGACTTATAAAAGCTTGAAAATTAATTTTTTTGATTTATCCAAATCATTCATAATAAGTACTATTACGTAATTTAGTCAACAAAATTATCTATGTTCTATGGTTTATAGTTGTGCTTTTTTCGATAGCACAAATATAACTGATATTATACAATTTGTAAATATCCCCCCAAAAAATGGTTAGAACACAGATATATACTATATTGTGTAAGAATTTAGTTCCTTAATTAATTCCTTATTTAGTCCTGCAAGAAAATATTTTTCTCGCAAAATAGTTGTTTCAGTAAAATGTGTGATTTTTAAATAATAAATATTCAATAATCAATATTTTGAAAATAAGCACTGTTGGAAATTACCTATTATATAATATATAGAATACTACTATAGTACTATATATATACGGAAATATCGTGATAATACAACAATAAAAAGTGGTACAAGTACAGGACTATTTTTAGATTAAATTTAAAATGTACAAAATTATTTCTAAATTGTTTGATATTTATTTTTCCTAATCTTTCTTTAAAATTTCCTATACTGAATCCCTTAAAACGTGCCCGCTGAGAGCCTCTTTAAGAGAAAATAGGTACCTATTATAAAATAGATAAAAGACAATATTTTTGAAACGACCACATCAGGGTTAAAGATATTTAAATAATATCGTTTGATATTTTTTGTAGGTAAATCATCTTTTCACTTTTGTATCACTTATGTATAACTTTTTTCTAATTAATAATTTACAAAACACTGATGAGATGGTCCCAAAAATATTTTCCTTTATCTATTTTATATTAGGTGTAGGTACCTATATAGTACCTAGTACCTACCTATTAACTCTTAAATTACCTACTTTAATAGGTCGTTTCGTTTGTTTTTCGTATATATATATGTAATATATATTTTTACTACTGAAAATCATTATTGTCCTCTTAATATTGTAATGTAAGTTGTAACTAACCCATTGCCATATGTGTCCATGTGGGGGGAGGGGGTCAGGAGAGGGACATGCCCCTCTGGAGAATTTCAAAAACCATGTATAAAACAAGATTTCTGTGAAAAATGTGGGTAATTTATGGTAATGTAAGTATGAAGTAGAGGTCTCGATTATACGTGTAATCCAACAAATAGGCATACCTACTCAAAGATTATTAATAAATATAAAGTATAAGTATTAACGGTTTTGATGTTTTTGTAAAGAATAATATTCAGTCTCTATTTTCAAATATTTATAGGTACCTAATATAAATTATTTTCAAATATTTATAAGAATTAGTAGGTAATATCTATAATATAGTATATTATATTATTTCATATTATATGTAATAGGTAAGTAAATAGTAATAAGATATCAACACTAGTCTCTATCGAGAAAATGTCCAGCGTCAGCCTCTTATGGCGTCAGGTAGGTATAGGCGTATACGAGGGCGTATAGTACTAACTGTGTGCTAATGGCGAAAAGGTTGAAAAAATGCAATGAAATGGTGGGGTGGAGGAGAATAGGTCGATGGCGACATAATAATAAAGTTCGATAATATTTTTTATTTCACTTTTTTAAAATGTTATAAATTAATATTGGTTGTGGCGGCGAGATGTCCTAGACCCGTCTTGAGCTGCCTGACGTCACGACGGTGTGTGCGTAAAAACGGACGTGATGTAGCACGTACGAAGGATGGCGATTCGGACGACGTGGTCAGCGTATAGCGGAGATGCACAGTGCCGCGATGGGCTCGTGTATGTACGAAATGCCGCGACGGGCTCCATAGCCGTCGGACTACGACGCGGAACGGTACCGGTCGCAAAACGGTCACGGCGTACACGACGAAAATGGCGGTCGTAGCGACGGAACGGACGAATACGTTAACTGCGGCGAGAAATTGATTCGACCAGTGACTATTAATTACGATTTTTCTACGAACCGCTCGCGAAGTCTAGGCACGATTGACGCGCGAGAACGGCCGTAGAAAACGTGCCGATGATGGCAATTGTCGTGCACTATAACGACATCATGTTTTTCGGACAAACGCGAGCGTAAAAACAACAACGGCAGAACGGCGTCACAACGACAACGACAACGACGAACCGGAGCGATTGTAACGTAAAACACACGCACGCACGCACGCACGCACGCACGCACGCACACACACACACACACACACACACACACGTTGTTCGCTCGTCGGCGAAAACCAGATAACGTGACCGTGTACGTGCACAGCGATATCACCATGAGCAAGACAACCAGCCGATTATAGAATATCGTACATAAATGGCTCCGCTTTTCGACGATGATTGTTGAAAAACACCTAATATGCCGTTTTTGATTGACTCTATACGAATTATATAAAATTAAATGATCTATTCTTCGAGTTAAAATTGTATACAGTGATCATTAATTGAAAATTTTATTATTTTCTTACCTGCGTCTCGCCAGCTATTTTTATATAAAAATCGTTGATTACAAATTTTTCACAAATTTGATATACTAATATAAGACATATACAAATATTTGAGAGTAATAAAATAAAAACAAATTTGGTGACTAAAGAGATATCTTACCACCTTCTCCCACGTTATAAACGTACATTATTGTAAAACATTTTTATCAAAATTAGTTAAATTTATTGTACGAGTATTTGCATCAAAGGCTTACATGGGCATTGAATTTACTGCTCATTGTTATAAGAAATATTTGCTATGTATTGATAATTTTATATTTTATTAAAAGGTAATTTTCAAAAATGTTTACGTTTTATATATTTTTTTTTTGAATTTCTTGCTCGCAAAATAATATTAATAGTACATTTTGGTTACATTAATTACATCAATTACAACATAATTGAAAAATAATTGAAATAACCTATACACTACATATCAGCCTACCTATTGGGGATTATACTTTTCAGTCGAAATTCCAGATATATAAATACAGTATCTACTTAGTAAATAACATTTTGGACAGCCGCAGAATATCTAATAAATCTAAACGGGAACTAGATCCAATATGGGATGAACAACATAGGGGAACATTTCTGAATATTCCTCCAAAGACATCGACTCCCTCTAAGAAAAGTTTTTTTTGCAAATTAATCTTTGAGTTGAAAAAAGGGAAGGGTGGTTAATTATTATTCAACGCCTAGCACAAATTACTTGTCATAGAAAGTTAACATTTTCAGAAAATTTTCCTTTATTTACAATATACAAGCACAGAATTAAATTCTTAAAATTGAACCTGTAAGGGGAAAATAAGATTGGAGGTAAATTATTATTCAACGCCCAGCCCAAACTACTAGTCATAGAATAAATTCATTAAATAGTAAAACTCTTCATAGTTGAACTACAAAGCCGAAATATTAATTCGGTAAGTACCTATATACAGTAGAGCCTTCATAGTCCGAACGAATTCAGATCGAGCATTGTCCGGTTTACCGATTCGTCGGGATTACCGGAGGTTTTTCAAGATCACCTACTCAAATGACTAAGATTTTTATTTTTATTTCCACCACCTTTATATTTATTGCACCTTAAATTACAAAATTAATAAATAACTTTAACATAATGAATTACAAAAAAAAACTTTATAATAATAGAGTTGAAGTAATTATATTATAATTAATAGTAGTCAGTAATTTTTTTCTGAGTAGTACTTTTAATTTTCATTTCAAAAGCGCGTTCTCTTAATCGACGTACCAACAAAATATCAGTGCTAT
>JAIPRL010000469.1:127983-138028 GCA_025469235.1 Pemphigus obesinymphae | reverse complement strand
TCATTTTCACCCGTTAGTTTCCACCACCTAATCCTCGGTTCCTTAACTATATTTTTCTTTTTGTACACCCTCTTTTTCCTACACCAAATATCCATAACCATTAACCTATGTTGTGCTGTCACACTTTTTCCCGGGATCACCTTACAGTCCTTACACTGTTTCAAACCCCCTCTCTTCCACATAAAATAATCAATTTGTGATTTGTTCCCTCCACTTATAAGTTATATAATGCTCTTCGTCTTCTCTTCTCTCTTCCTAAAATAAGTGTTCACAATTGCTTTAAATGTAACATACTAACATCAAATAATCCACATCATTATATTTTTGTATGGTATTACAATGAAATAAATAAAAATAATAAAATAAAAAACAAAACAAAATTTTAGAAAATAATATATTATATATGCTTATAAAACAGTATACATAATTTAATAAATTCACATATTATAACATAGTCAATAATTGTTTAAAAAAAAAATAATAATAATAACAAATATTTTGTTTAGTTATTAACATACATGTATTTTTTATAGATGAACTTTCATTTGTTGATTTTAATATAATGTCGTATAAAACATAGGTAACCATAGAGTAATAAATATAAAATTTTAAACATAAATATAACAATGCTCGTCTTATAGGTTTTTTAAAAAAATCGTATAACAATATAATATAAAGGAATGAATATTTCTATAAGAGTATATTATAAAGAAATATTAAAAAATATATATATTTAATACAACTATATGGCATACAATATAGTAATATTACATTTTAAATATTTATGAGAAAACACAAGGTTATTAAAAAAATTAATAAAGTTAAAATTGTATAACTATATAGGTATGTAAGAAAAAAAGGAAGACTTATTCACAAAAGGATTTTTGGTCAAAATTATAGACATTCAAGACTTAACACAATGCAAGTGTCAAATATAGTTGGTTATAGTCTCAAGCATTTATGCTTTTCGTTATTTCAACATAATTTCCTATATCGTGGTCTTCTATGTCTTCGTAGGAGTTTAGTAATTGATTTTCAGCTTCGGAAACTGTCGTTTTTCCCATTAAGAGCCTGAATAAAAAATTATATTTGTTTAAAAAAAAAAAAATGAATACATTATTTTTCCAATTAATAGTTCGCAGTGGCACCAAAGTTTTAAAAATATAGTTAGGCAATTCACAAATTTAAATGTATTTAGCTCATTTAACATTGTACTTTTTTTTACATTAGAACTTGTGGTCAAAAGCGCCACAAGTAATTAAAACATATTAAAAACATAAAACAAGCTGCGATTATCAGGTATGAAAAATTACATTATTTGTATGGTGCAGAACTTTGTTTATGGTATATATTCTGGCCATAGGATGTAGTGTGGCATGAGACGGAAGAAACATAATGACATCGTGTTTAGTAGGTGTAAATATAAAATTGTATACCGAAGAGAAGATTGGATGTATCAACTGAGGTATTATAGTAATAGAAGATAATGGAGAAATCAGCTTCGAGGCAACAATATGAAAGGGTTGGTAGGTGTTGTGGATAGGGGAATAGTCACGGAGAGGATGCTCAAATCTAAAGACAAGAGAAATATATTTGTTTTGATAACATTTAATTTGCAATCGGTCCATTACTAAATAGAGATGCTTGATAACCATATCATATTTCTGTACCTATGAAACACATAAATATCTATTACAAAATAAATGATTAAAAACTTACTTGGATATTGTTGAGGATGTTGATGCTCTAACCATAATTGATGGTTCTATGTCATCCAACCCCCTATGTAATGAAATTGTATCCAGTTCAGTTTGAGATCTTGACAGATATTCTGAAGTAGTCAAGGTGGCAGATGTTGGTTTTTTATAACTGGTAAAGGTTCGAACAATGCAAAATATTAATAAAATAATTTTTTTTACAAGCAATTTATATTATTCTTTAGTGTAAATGTATTTAAAATCAATAATTATATTTTAAACCAATATTTACATTTTGGTAATACCAATTTTAAACATTTCTGTTTGGTTTATCGATATAACATTAAATTTAAATATGTTTACACCAACCATATGTATATCAGATATTTAGAACAAATGATGAACAATTAAGAAAAATGTAGTAGCTTTTGATACAACTTTATACAAACACTAACATTTTAAGTAGAAGTGAAGATCCCACAACAGATACAGAACTTAATGCCATTGCAGCAGCTGCCATCCAAGGCTGAAAGGATAACAAAGTTTAGTTATGCATATTTTTTTATGGGTATCCATTATAATTTTTAAAGTAATTAAATTACTTGTAACGTAATGCCTAAAGGACTGAATACACCCGCAGCAATTGGTATACCAATTAAATTATACATACTAGCGAATAAGAAGTTAAGTCTAATTCGTCGGACAGTTTTATTGGACAAATCAAAACAGGCGACTACATCTAGTAGATCATTCTGTTGAAAAGCATTAAATTTATACAGATAATAATAATGAACTAAATAAGATTAAGTTCATAATAATGTACTTACTCTCATTAAGACAACATCTGCAGCTTCAACAGCTACGTCAGTGCCTGAAGATATAGCAATGCCGACGTTTGCTTGAGCTAGAGCTGGCGAATCATTAACTCCGTCACCAACCATTGCTACTCGTATACCCTTCTCCTGTAAAGCTCTGATCTTGGCCACTTTATGTGATGGCAATACTTCAGCGAATACCCTATGTATTCCAACTTGTTTGGCTACTGCACTGGCAGTTTTTCTATTATCACCAGTTAATAACATCACTTGATATCCACGTTTTATCAACGTATAAATAGCTAAGTGTGCTTCAGGTTTTACCATATCTGAAACACTAATCATTGCTACCAACACACCTGGTAAAATAATTTAAATTAATACAAAGTTTTCATTTATATTTGTTATAATCATACCATTAACGGCACATAATATGGCTGTATGACCTTGGGTCTCTTCACTGATCATTTTGAAGTTTACTTCTTTTGATAAATTAACACCATTTCTAAACATCCACTCCCGATTGCCAATTAATACCTGAAAAATAAAAATATATCATTGATGTTTACTACTATTAACATAATATCTTATGATATCTTACTTCGTAATTGGTTTCATTTGGTTTTTTCTCTTCGTTTATGTTCAACAATTTATGTAATTGCATTGATTGGACTTGAGTAGGTGATTTTCCAATAACCATTTCAACCATTACATTGTTAAATTCAAATGTTGATACATTCGTTCCACTTCTATGAAATACAAATATAAAATAAATGTAATAATTATGTATTTTAATTAATGTCACAACGCTACAAACTTAATATGATTCTCGAAATTCATAATGAAATCGGACTGAGTCCCATTTTTCAGTAAGCCATCAATGTGAGATACAACACATTTAATACCACATCCAGCAACGGATTGAAAACGGTCACATTTTCCAGAAATCTCACATTTGAACATTTCTTTTATAAACTTTACCAATGCTAAAATGTCAATGAAAATTGTGCAGAACAAAAAACTAAAAACAATTATTTATATCTTATCATTTACCTGAAGCTAATGGATGTTCACTACTGACTTCTGCATTAGCAACGACAGACAACAAAAGACTGAGTGAACAGATCATGTCATCGACAAACAGACAAATCTTCGATACCGTGGGTTTACCATATGTTATTGTACCAGTCTTATCAAAAACTACGTATTTGACCTACAGTAATAATTTTCTATAGAATGCATCAATTAGTTTAAATTATATAGCTTACTTTATGAGAATTTTCTAACGCTTCGGCACCTTTTATCAGTATACCATTAAGAGCACCAACACCAGTACCAACCATAACAGCAGTAGGAGTGGCCAAACCAAGTGCACACGGACAAGCAATAGCCAGGACACTTAAAGCACATCTAAATGAGTATTGAATAGCATTCTCCCATCCATCTGGTCCATATTTTTCTTCATCCTTCATAAAAAAAAAAAAATATGAATTATTATGAATTAAAATATCATAATGAAATATTTCACATTACCGAAAGAGGCAAATATTTTGTATAATAGCGACCAATAAAAAGCCATGATATTAGTGTGATAGAAGATATAGCTACTACGGCGGGAACAAAATAACCAGCAATACGGTCAGCAAATTGTTGTATTGGTGCTTTAGATGTCTGTGCTTGTTCAACTAGTCGTACAATTTGAGCTAACATGGTTGACTCTCCTGTATGTGTAGCAACCATTAATAGAGGTGCGGTCTGGTTTAACGAACCTCCTATTATTAAGCTACCTACGAAATACCAATTTTTCATAATATATAATACAAAAATTTTAATATTTAATTACTTGGCTGTTTGTTCACTGGCATAGACTCTCCAGTAATTAAAGATTCATCACATGCCGATCGTCCATGAATAACTTTTCCATCGACTGGAACTTTAGTACTAGGTAATACCTAATTGAATAATAATTTTTAAAAATACACTTAATAAATAATATTTCACTTAAATGAATAATATATTGCATTTGAAGTAATTATTTTTATATAATACCTTAAGTATATCTCCCCGTTTAACTAGATCAGCATTGATTTCCTTTTCAGTTAATATTTGAAAGTCATCTGTAACGGTCACCAACAAAGCATCAGTAGCTTTCAGTGATAACAATTTGGAAAGGGCTTCAGATGTTTTCCCCTAAAAACGTTTAAAAACAATAACTTGTATTTTACATATTCTATTCTATTGTTACTTTAGCAATATGTTCCATCCATCGCCCAAGTGATATGAATACAAATAACATTGGAGGTGTATCAAAGAAAGTCATTGGACTAGAATGTTTAGCTGGGGTTTCGGTGATCGCAATGAATATAACTATGACTGAATATATATAAGATATGGTAGTAGCAACCGATACAAGAACGTCCATGTTAGTGGTAGAGTGGCGTATGGCTTTCCAAGCTGCGACATGGAAATGCCAACCTCCAAAAAACTGAATAACAAAACAATCAAATTATTATTTTGTTATTTTATATAATATGGTATTTATTATGGAATACCTGAACAGGGGTAGATAGCAAAAACATGATCAAATTTTCTAGTGATAGCCCAGGAATTATACAACACATAGAAGAATGATCAATGAAGTTAAATGTCATACCCATCATAAAATAAGTCATAGCAATCATACATGGACCACCAAACAGAAGTGAAATAAAAAAAGAATTACGCCACTTTTTTATTTCTTCACTAAAATATAACAAAATATGGCATTTCATAGTTAAATAAGTTTATTTTTGGATGAATCAATAAATGAATACCTATGATTCAAATAATTGTGATTCCCCCTCTCTTTATTGTTAACTAGGTCAGCTGTAAATCCTAGGCTAACAATATGGTCGGCAATATCACGAGGACTAATCAAATCACAATCGTAAGTAATAACTCCTTTTTGAGTAGTCAGCGCAACAACTGCCTTTTGAACTCCTCTAAGTTTCATTAAATTTGATTCAATTTTATTCACACAAGATGAACACGTCATACCACCAATCTAATAATAAATATACAAATTCAAATATATTTATTAACATAAGTATTAATAAAATAATAAGAAAAAACTTCAAAGATTCTTGAAAGATTCGAACAAAATTAAAATTTTAAAGCTTAAAAAAAAAACAAATTAATGTGGGAACCATGAAATTATCTTTATGAACTATTATAAAGTAGTGATTTAATAAATATTTACCCTGAATTCAGTTTGAGTAATGCGTGAATTTGTATCTGCTAAAACATTACAAGGAAATCCTAAATCAGTAACTGAATTAGCAATATCTTCTGGTTGTACTAATGTAGAATCATACTGTACTTCAGCTTTTGCTGCCATTAACGCAACTAATACGCTTTTAACACCTATAAAAAGTAACTGGAAATGTCAAGACGAAAAAATTATAATTTTACTGTAAAGACAATACCATTAATTTTCAGACAGTGTTTTTCAATTGCAATTACACAAGACGCACATGTCATGCCCTTGATGTTGAGATATGTTTTACTCAGCTCGTCTTCAGGTATAAATAAACTAAACACAGTGCTTACAGTATCAATCTTTTCATCATTTAAAGAGACTTTAAATTTTGTAGATAATGATGATATGGCTGATACTAAGTCTGAAGTATTTATGATCCCAGGGCGATGAACAATAGTTGCTTGTTTTTGTTCCAAACTAACAGATATTGATAACACACCATTCAAAATACCGATTTTACCTAATGAATAATTATTTAAATGCTTTAGAAAATTATATATATATATATATATATATATATATTACTATCAAAAATTACTTTCAATATTTTTCACGCAATTCATGCATGACATTCCATCAATTTTTATTACAGTTGTAGTCGGATGAATTGGTACTGTAAAACCTAATTCTGATATTATCGACTGGAGTTCAAAAATTGATATAGTATTTGAATCATATATAATATGAGCACATTTTTTTTCAAGGTTCACCTAAATAAGAAAAAGAAATTCAAATTTATAAACAATTTACAAAGTTACTAAAAATGTAGAAACAATACTTGAACGCTAATAACGCCATTTTTATCTCGAACGCAACCTTCAATTTTTTGTACACATGAGTTGCATTTCATGCCTTCTACTTGTATGGTGACATCTGTTTGTTTTTCAGACTCAAAAGACACAAGGAAGCCCATATTTTTTAATGATTCAAAAAGTGCTGAATAATTAGTTTGGTTTACGTCATAGAGAACACGTATATAGTTTTGACCAATTGTATCAACCTAAAAAAATAATAATTTTATAATTATAATTTCAATCGAGGAAAACACAAGGGTACAATATGTGTTTCAACTTTTACAGATTAATGTAATTTTCTGACATTTGTTTTCAGATACACTCATATGTGAAGCTTGAAATATAAAATTTTTAATTTATGGAAAGATATTATACATAAAATTTGCTAACTCAGCGCATATGAATGTATAAAAAAAACTGATAGAATAATCATAAATTAAACTATTGATAATCAATAATTTTACAAATTATTTCTATATTTCTATTCACCTGGATTATACCAGTTTGATCAAGTATTACACCAGCTACTTCAGCTGCTCGTGAAACAACAGTTAATATTATCGTTTTGTGTCTTTCAAAAATCTCCTTGTCAATCGAGTCATCGGATACGTTATTAGGAGGTAAACTATAATAAAATACATTATAAATTTAATAGTAAATAATTGTATATACCTATTTTAAAACCATCTTACCAGACACCATCATCATTAATCAACAAAGAATATGCCATTTTGATTACGTATTAAGGATTAAATATTAAAATAAAACACATGAAATTGTGAGTTGAATTGAGCTCATATTGTTTGGAAATTTATGAAAAGTAAAACATAAACATGGACTAAAGAATATAAGAGATAACCTATGTGACCTGCGAAATGATAAGATCTTATTTTGAAATTTTAATTATAAAAGTAGAATATACATTAGGTAAATATAACCAATTATTATTTCTATCTATTAATAATTGTTTGGTATTTTACACACCAAAATGACATATTATAACAATTTGTTATTATTGGAGATATATATATGAGTAATTAAGATTAGAGATAATTAATATTATTAAGTATTATTTTAAAGGAAGAGTAGATCAAAATAATACTTTACTTTTACTCTTCAATCTCGACCAAAAATGAATATTGCTGTTTGTTAATATAGATAGTAATTTTTAAAAGTAAATTAGTGTAATAATGAAAGTGTGGATAAAATGGATACACTGATTTGCTTATAAGGTAAGATTGTTTTATATTTTGCAAATATTTATTGTGTATTATTGTATTTAAATCAAACAAAACACATATACAAAATTGTTTATGCAATAAAGATATCTAATTGATTAATTCAAACTTAACATGATACCTATAGACTAGTTTTTAACGAGTATCAGAGTTCAATTTGATTGAAAAATAGGTATACAATTATTATTAACATAGGTTTTTAAAGATTTTATTTAGCATACCTAAATAACGATAATATAATTGACTGTAAACACAAGTGCCTATATGAGATTTTAATGAATCTTGTAAGTACATGGTAAATGCGTTTATTTTATACATTTTATTGGTGTTATTGATGATCATAATATGTAGTATAGATAGCATTAAAAATACTTACTATTATGTGAATTGATTTTTGTATAAATTATACTACCTATGTATATAAAAAATAAAAATTGATGAAATAACAAAACTGAACTTCACAATACAAAACCAAAAACAAGACTTCTTAATATAAAAAAAAAAAAACCAAAACTGTAAATAACAATTTTAATTTATGAACTAATTGATCAATAGATCATTTGTAGTTAACAATTTTCAATTTAAAATTGTATCTTGACATAATTTATTTTTGTAGATTTGGCACTTGGACATTTTAAATAACATTTATACAAATATTTTTGGCTAAAAAAATAATTCTTATTTATTTTCTTAAAAATGTGTATACTGTAGTTAAGAACACAATACATACAAACATACACATAAAACGTTCCAAATTAATTCGACGTAGACCTTGGAAAGTATCAAGAGCAGAAAGTAGAATAAAATACTTTCACCAGTAGATACCAAAATGTGTACACATTCCATCATATCCCCTTCTCTATAGCATGATTAATAATCATGTTTCTAGTTAGGAACTTAGGTAGGTAGGTAATTGTCTACAATTTTTATCTTATTAACTATTTTGTATTTATAATAAGATACCTACTTGAATGATAGGTAACATTTGTGTTGTTTAAGCTAAGGATAAAAATTAGACGTAGATGATAATAGTACCTATTAAGAACACTTGAAATAGTAGGATTAATTACATTGATTTAATAATACAGTACCTATAGACATAGTAGAGCATTATTTAATCACATGCCAATTACACACTCCATGAAATATTAAGATAGGTATTAAAATAATAATTTTTTTTTTTTTACCAAAGTATTAATTTTAATAAATATCTACTAATGATTCTTTTTTTCATTAATTTAAACATATATAAAAAACTGTGATTTTATACCTAATTTTTTTGTTCCATAATATAATAGATATTTATTTATACATACACAGAACAATATAATACAATATAATATGTATGTATATATAAAAATGTAAATATAATCCATGCAATAAATCTGTAGGTAATTATTGTTTGATTATCAATTTGTGCAGATAATCGATGCTTCTCTGTATGACATTTTAGAAGAATTCGATCATGTATGTAAATAGGCCTGTATATAGGTAATATATAAATATTCAAATAGGTGCCAAGTAATGAAAAAGGGAGAAAACACCCATCGAAAAATATCCATGGGGCAAATAAATTTATTGAAAAAAAGATAAGATAAATATTATAAACCTAAGATTTTGTAGGATTTTTTTTATGATCATTGGGATTTTGCTTTCCAAGAACAAAATCTGATCCAGTCATCAATCAATGAGTTTAAAAATATAATTTTTATTTTACATTTTTTGAATGTTTTTAGTTTTAATAACATTTTTTTACACCTTAATCAAATTTTTGATCTTTTTCAGTTGATAAATAAAACACATTTAAAATTATATTTATAATTGTATTTAAACTAAAACTTGAAGGAGTTACTAATAAATGTTGTTCATTAATAGTAAATACAATTTAAATGTAATTTCCAGTAAAAAAAAAAAAATTATTTTAATTTTACAATAATATAATGATTTCATGGTTTTAAAAAAAAAAGTAGTAAGAAAGCATGGAACCTCATTAAGCGCTTAGACAGTAATCCAAGAGAAAAACCAAAGGTACCATTAATAACACCAAACCAAATTGCACATCATCTTTTAACGAATGGTAAAAATAAAATGACAAAACCCAGACCTTTTAAACCGAGGATTATACGAACGGAAAACAATGAAACGCATGAACTTGGAAACCCGATCCTACTCACGGAACTTGATAATGCTATAGAGACACTAA